>JAMXBB010000004.1:168150-291544 GCA_024138015.1 Lumnitzera littorea | reverse complement strand
AAGACTCTAGACTCAACTCTTAACCAAGCTTTTTATGCTGCCAACGCCTAGTAATCTCGCAGGCCAAGGTAAGGTCATATCACATGTGTGCATTGTACGAAATCTATAATAACAAATAATCAATCTACATATGGCCTCTTGCTATCTTCGTGTAGTGTGATGACCGGAATTAGTTATGCAGTGTATGATTATGCGTATTTCGATTTAGTTCTTTCAAGTCAAATAATGTTAAGTCTTATTATTTAGTGATCAATAAGGTCACATATGAATCGAATTTACTATGCAATAATCAATACGTTATTATACTTTAAAGTAAATTAACTATCAATAAACAATATCATACACAAGTATAACTTGACTTCACACAACATTTAATTATTAATAAAAATTTATATTTACTAATTACAAATATAAACAAGTATAAAATCATTAAAAAAAACTCACTCAATTATACTCAAGTCAAGAGTCATAATAGTCAAATGGCAAATAGGGTCAAAGTTGTGATCACCTAACAATAGGAAATATGGAAAGTAGTAAATTTGAGGCTTAAAAACTAAACTAATATGGTAATTCATACTGCTTACTTAATTTAGTTATTGATTTGCGTAAAGTTATCGATTTAAGCTTTTTATCGAATTACATATAATTTTTTCGATTTAGTTCGGATCTTTATGAACTTATAGTCTATTTCAATCATTTTTTAGTGTACTTTCTCATAGCGAAGTCCATTTTAGACATTATAGCTTACAGTTTTGACTGTAATATAAACATATTACAAAATTCATTATTTTAATTTAAAAAATTATAAAATATCAATTTAAACTTTTCTTAGTATATTTATGATTCAATAATTATTTAGATCGTATAATTGATAATTTTTTTTATTTTAAGCTTATTTTACTATAATTACTTGTTTTTACTTATTTTTAAGATTTAATATTTATTAATTCAAAAATTTCTACTTTATTAATATTTTACTTAATTAATTATTTTATTATTATTATTATTAATTCAAAAATTACTTAATTTATACATACATGATGATGTGGTAGCACGTGAGGGTGCCACATTTCACACTTACATAATTTTCCATTATTTTCCTATTTTACGGTATAATAATATGAATACTTATTATTATACTTTATTAAATTTTCTAATTTAATTAGTTATTAATCTTTTTCCAAATTTATAGTATTTATGTATATTTGTATATACATATATAAACTTACTTTATTTATTAACTTAATATTATAGTACATTGTATATGCACTATTTAATGATACTCATATTTTTATGTATACATCATTATTCATATACGTACATTTATACGTATATAATACTTGATATAATAAATTATTCTAACCTTAATTATACATTATGTACAAGTATAATATACTCTTATTTATACTTTATATACCTATATACATATACGGTTGTACTATATAAGTGTATATATACTAAAATATAAAATATTATTAATAATATATATATATATATACAAATATACAAAAATTCCTTGAAAATATTAAATATATATACATATATTTACTATATACATATACATATGTATACCTCATATAGTAAAAATAATAAGCACATATATATGCATAATCATGCATATGTATATAAATAATTAAATAAAATATTGAATATATATATGTATATAAAGAAAATACCTAGTACATATACATATGCTTATACATACGTATACTATATAATAAAATACTAAATATACATATATTTAATACACACGCATACATATGTACATAAATACATGTGTAGGGAAATACATACTATATGTATTATTATTTGTACCTATATACATATATTGTGTATTAGATATAATAATATATATACCCATGCCTACATACATATGTATATACACAAATAAAGGAAATACATAATACATACATACATATATATATATCTATTCATGCATACATATATGTACATGTAAATAAATAAATACTTAGTATACATATACATAGTATAGAATACATATATATACAAAATAAATAAATAACCTACCTAAATCCTTAGCAACTTAACTCCAATAAGTGGTTGAATCCCTTGTTTTTCCTTTTCTTCTTCTTCTTCTTATTATTTTTTTCCCTTGTTCTATTGTTCAGTTTTTGTGTGTGTGAAATTGCTTTGTTTTTTTTTTTCTCTTCTCACTTTTGCTGTTGTGTTTTAAGCTTCCAAGATTCCAAATGTAGTAATTAGTAGGAGGAATAAAAGTAAAGAAATTTATAAAAGCAAATCCCAAATCAATGCATTAATGATGATGGGACATAAGAATTATTACATTTGATTTTTGCTCACAAATTCTTAACACTTGGAAGAGGCAAATAATTCACATGGGTTGCTATATGTGTACGTGGAACAAGAAGAAAAAATAGAAAAAGGAAAAATAAAGAAAAGAAAAGAAAGAAAGAGGAAAATAAAAATAATTATATATAATTTTTCTAAACATAAAAATAATAAAAATAAAATTTATAATTTAATTTTGGAATTTTATAAAAATTTATCAATTTAATTAGTATCCGTTACGTTTATATAATTTTTTTCCAGTTATTTTAACGTTTTTGTTAGGGTTTGTATACGATTACGCGATTTAGTCGATAATTGTAATCAACTATGGTTATATCAC
Organism: Lumnitzera littorea; assembly: GCA_024138015.1. NCBI lineage: Eukaryota > Viridiplantae > Streptophyta > Magnoliopsida > Myrtales > Combretaceae > Lumnitzera > Lumnitzera littorea. The sequence goes on along the minus strand of JAMXBB010000004.1, from coordinate 288,894 downwards.
TATTAAGTGATATTTATTTATTTTATAAGTTTAAAGTTATAATTTTATGGTTTTAGTCAAATTTAGGTTTAATTTCGAGTATTTACGATTATATTAGATTTAGGGTTTTTGTACACGATTAGGTTTCAATTAAAATTTTAGAGTTTTTATTACTTATAATATATTCAAATTTATAACTTAATAAAATTTTTATTTTATTCGATCTTATCGATTTCTAAAGTTATTTATAGTATTCGAGCTTAATCTTACATTCAAATGACTAAATTTACGGGGTTTATAAGCACTTTCTTTGATCGCCATGTACATGAAACTCTACTGTTTAGGTGGATAGAAAATTCCCAATGAGCCGACAAATGTCTTTATAGCTTTTGTTGTAGTAACACAAATGACGTAGAATACTCCTATTTAAAATATAACATTGATGAGCCAAAGATGTTCTCTCCTCATAAGAAAAGGAAAAAATAAAATAAAATAAAAAAAACCAGGCAGTATCACCAAAGTGGGCATTGTTTACAGTTTTTTAGCTTTGGTATGGGTTTACCTATGTATTTTCAAAAACCATGAGAGATAAATCAAGGACCTATTGGCAGTTGATCATCATAATCTTTTAAAACACATTAAATGTCCCAAAGTTCACATTTGTGAGGTGAGTAAGGTAGAATTGCAAGTTATAGATCAATTAGATCGTCAGAGGAGAGAAAAGAAGTTAGAAGTTAGTCAATTTCATCTAAAAGTGAACCCATGAATGCTTAAAAATAATAGGTTTGAAGCCTCAGACTTAATAACACACATAAGAATATACTAACACATATTTAAAGAGACTTCTTCTTCTTCTTCTTCTTTTGTGGCTATGAATTATGACGGTGGGACATTCGGTTTGAGAAAAATTGAACCTGATTTTGTCGGTTAGAAAGAAGACTTAGATCGGTCAGGGCAAGTTGTAGAGGACTAGCTAGTAATTTTCTAACCCATTAATTGGGTTTGAATGTAGTGGTGTGTGGCTTTTAGACTAGAAACGTCCAAAGAAGCTAGAGAGGGAAATTTTGTATTGAATCCTTGCTTTCACATCCATAATTGAATTCATAAACTTGCCTCTGGTAGACTTTTCAACGACCTTAGAGAGACAAGAAAATTCATGGACGCTCCTTTTGATTATGGTTTGCGTGAGAACAGGGTTGCTGTCTTTTTCTTCCTAAGCTAATTCCATGGCTTAAATAAAAAAGACCATGCAGTAGAAATATCATTAGCTTATCAAGACACTGAATATTTGTAACTTTGGTTACAGTTCGATAATTATTAAGAGTTTCAGCTTTTGTTAACTGATGTTATGTTCGTGATCTTTGCAAATTCCATTACAAAAAAGGCTATACTTCGTCATTCCAATTTCAAACCCCTGCACAGCACAGCACCTATATAATAATTAGTTAGACAGTTCAACTTCTAGTGTGACACTTGTTTTTGGAGAGAGTGCCCTTGATTTTATTGGTTAGAAAGAAGACTGGGTTAGTCATGGCAAGTTGTAGAGGACTTGCAATTTTCTAACCCATTAATTGGGTTTGAAATAGATAGTTAAAGAGACTTGACAAATGATATGATGTTGAAGACAGATTTTTACTTGTGGCCATTGTTTGTACAGATATGAAAGCAGCAGTGTTTAACTCTAGACTGGAGATGTGCAAAGTAGAAAAACAATTAGCGAGTCAATGGCGTCTTAACCGGTAAGGTAAGTATGGTCGAATGGACTTCCCTGAAGGTTTCTAGGGGATTATGCTTACAAACTGTAAAATTTTCTACGTTTAAGTTTTAATGGAACAAAAAATTTGTTTGCACTTAGCATTTTGAAATCTCGCTCATGGGATGTGTGCAGGTTGTAAGTATAAGATTTGGTTTCGGAGTGAAGTGAGGGACTAATTAAGTTCTTTCGACTCTATAGGAAGGTTAGTTATCACAAATTATTCTGATGGAAAAAATAAATAAATAAAGCACTTAATTATATGTGTGTTTGCCTTATAAAAGATTTTTCCAGACTTCTCCCTTTATTTGCAATAACAAAAACTTTAGTATGGTTACACTAGGAGTAGTTTTTAGCAGCAAGTAAAGCTGGCAACCAACTGCAATTGTTGTTAGCTAACTATCAAGGAAAAATCTCATAGTAAAAATAAAGAAAATGAGTTACTACTCTTCAAAAATAGCAAATCGTTACTTTCAAAATCTATCGGTGTTTCCCATAGTTACTAACCATGCAAGCCACTGCATTGATTTCATTAAATAGCCACACTAATATCTATAATTTTTTTTAAGATTACAATAATAATACACATTGATTTCAAAATTTATCAGTGTTTCCCATATTTGTTATTTTGATAACGGTTTTTTTTTTTTTTTAAACAACACAACACTACTACAAAAAGAATTTTAGGCAACAATAGACACAGTTTGAAAACTATCACTATAAAGTTAATAGACATCGGTTAGAGTAATGGTTTGCAATTAGCAGTAAATGGCGTCTTATAAATTATTCATTCTGGGGGAAGAAAATTAGCAGCAGAGAAAGCAAGTCTTCCTTAAAGACTAATCAAATTCTTTGACTCTATAGGACGGTTAGTTATCACAAATTATTCAGATTGGACCAAATAAAAAAAATAGAAAAAAATATTTACAACTCTTGTTCTAGTAACGCAAAAGACTTAGAATACTTGAAAATTATAATGATGATAAGCCAAAGATGTTCACCGCTCATGGTTGAAAAAAATATATATATCGTTAAACTCGCACTTTGAAAGTTCAAGAACTCTTAGCACTCTCACAATCTTTTGAAACGTTTAAATTATCCTAGGATTCACTTTTTTTTTTTTCTTCTTTCCTTGTGCTTTGGTTTGAATTACAATTTACAGGTCTTTACAGGCCTATGTATCATCCTTTTTCCGTGCGATTGGGAGTAATCATGAGAATCCATGGCTAAAAGGGCAAAGCTCTGTGGGCTTATGATATAAATGGACAAACATTCTTGTTGGTCTTAAAAATAGATGCAAGCTGGCCACTAAGTGAAACTTTCTCGGAATTATCTGGATATTTAATAATTAATCAAAACTTAGCTGCTAAAGATAATCTTTTTGTTAAATGGCATGGACAGAATCAATTTCATCAATGTTCAAGCGGGTTTCTTTTTCTTTGTTTTATTTATTTTTTGGGTGTATAATGAATTATTATGGTAGGATATTTGGTTTGAGAAAGATTGCACCTAATTTTGTGAGTTAGAAAGAAGACTTGGGTCAGAAACGGCATGTTGCAGAGGACTAGCAATTAATTGCTAACCCATTAAGTGAGTTAGAAAGCAGTGGTGAGTAACTCTAGACTGGAAACGTGCAAAGTCAAGAGGGAAATTTCTTTGCTCTCACACCCATAATTGAATTGATAAACTTGTATGGGGTAGACTTTTCAACAGAGACCGGAGAAAATTCATGTCTAAAGCATGAGAATAGGTTTGAAAATTATGTATATTAAGTATTTAAGGTCATAGGCGGTCTTCAAATTTCTAGAAATTGGAAATTGGACCCGCATATTTTCCATAATTGACAAATGTAGCCCCAAAACTAAAAATGCTTCCAAAATCAATTTTTAGGTTAGTGCAATTAACATCTAATATTTACCAAGTATCAGATTGCACGTAAGGTTTGGGATCAAACACATCGTCATATCAATTTTGCTACTTATCGCGCAAAATTAATTTCAAAAGTATAAAGCAATTTGTTTTTAGAAACCTAATTTCACAATTATGGAATTCAAGGTACCAAGTAGTCCAAGCATAGTTTTGCATGCAAATAAGTTAAAGATTAGTCATGCAAGGGATTAAATTTTCGTTCATAAGGTTGAACCAGATTGGGATTTTTAGGAATTTTTCTTTTTCAAATCCGATGGTCAATTTGCAAAATTAAAGTTAAATATGATGTGGACAACAAGCGATCTGAAGTTAAATGTGAGCATATGTTAAGCTTTGAACGCATAATTAGATTTCTTGGAGATTGTACACTGTAACTTAAAAAAAAACCTGGCACCCTGCCTTGGGTTTGTTTTAAGGAGCAAGTGTGTTTATTTATACTCTATCAGAAATACTTCAGGTGAAAATGATGGACGCCAAAGGTAGAATGGAAATGAATTATCACATTGTCATTGGGAAAAAAAAAAAAAAGAAAGAAAGAAAGAAAAAAAATTCCCCTAGGAAAAGCTAAGTAAACAATAAGAGAAGAACAAATACTCCCGGAGTAGGAGGGACAAGAGTAAATTCAACTGTACATGCACCGATTCGAACCACCATGCTATGCGCTAGCTTTGAGAATTTTCAAAACTTGAATATAACTAATACACAAAATAATTTACATTTGCCTTTTACAAATTTGGTCTCCTTCTAAACTTGGATCAAGGATTTTTAGTTCTACCAATCTTAAGGCGTCTAATTTTGTGTAAAAGTTACTTAGCATAATATCCTTGTCCATCATAACAAAATAGCTACAAAATCTCAATTCTTGATTAAATCAATACCAATATCAATATAATGATCAAGAGATAAAACTCTTTAATCGATCCTAAGAGAACTAAATGGGTATTATTTTCCCTAAGCTAACAAGAGGGAAAATCATGTTTAGAGATTAGTCATAGAATTGAAGTATTCTTTTATCTATAAATTTACGAGATGAAAATACTTTTGAAAGGGGTTCTTTAATTTAAAAAGTTTAAGATTTTTAGCCAAAACAAAGCTTAAACGTAAATTTAGTAGAGAATCTTGTCTTTTGCTAAAACATGAAAGTTTCACTTCAAGTTTCCTTTTTATCTTGAAGATAGAAAACTTTCTTTTTTTCTTTAAAGAGTTTTTCTTAGTGAATGAAGAAAAAAAGTTGAAAAGACTCTTCCTTTATGAAGTAGAAACAAAATAGAATGTTGAAGCTTACACTTAAAGTTTTGAAACTTAGAAAATGAAAAGAAGTGGTTGAGTTTTGTGAGAATGGTTTGTAGGACCAAAGGAAAGCTAAAAGTGTTTGTTTAGTGAAAGTGAAGCATGAATGTGGACCCAAAGATCATGGTAGAACTTTATTTATAGAAAACTTTAATCTAGCTTATCTCTTAAGCTTTTGTTTTCTTGTAACTTAATCTTCTCTTAGTCTAATGTTGGAAATATGGGTACATAAAACACTGCTTGTTGCTGCCACTAGTGTGTGAACACACTCTTCCATGTTTTTCTTTTCTTATTTCAAAAGACATCATCCATGACATTATGGCTTATGGAATTAAGTTACTTGTCTTTTGAAATTGCATGTTTAAAAAAAAAAAATTCCTTTTCCCTTCTAGAAATGGAGCCTAGATGTAGTAGATGTAGGGGAATTATTTTTCACATGTTTCTTATTGGGAGGCATGAATGAGCTCATGGCTTACCTCATCTTAGGTTGCTTATTCAATTTTGCTTTTTTATTCTTATCTAATCTTTATTCCTCATTTATTATTATTATTCTTATTTTTGCATGTGTTGATGCATAGATGGGAGTTGACGTCACATGTAGTTTTAGGGTTTTGGCTAGTTTGTTTCATGTGTTAGTTTTAAGAATCCATTTAGTTAGCTTGCTAGTTTTCCTTAAGTATTTTAATTTGACTAGCATTCTTGTGTTGACTTGCTTGACCAAATATTTCTACCTTTGACTTGTCAATTCTAAGGAGTATAGATAGTTCTTATCATTATTTATAAGTGTCCTAATAAATTATGATCATATCTCTCAAATCTCTCCTAATGATTTTAGCTTATCTCCAATATATCTCTAAATATTTTCTAGTGGTCGTCTAACTTATACTATAACTTTTAGGGGTTTATAGCCAAAGCAAGAGCATCTTGGTTAGTGGATGGGGAACATAATACAAGATATATTCATGCATTCATTTTATCAAGATGAGCAAAAGGGTGAATTCTTGGTCTTTTTTATAGATGTAGGAACTAGATAATGAAATATGAGGACCTAGAAAACCTCATAACTAAGCACTATGGTGATTTGTCTACTACCGATAAATGCTTGGTAAAAGCTACTTTACCATTGTGGCTATTTCAATGGAGTTTCTTTAGTGATTCAGAAAAAAATTTGTTGACTAGTGACATTATAGAAGAATAGGTAAAGAGGGCAATGTGGAGATAGCCAATACTAAAACACCAAGTATAGATTGTCTACACTCTTTATTCTTCAAGTCATGTTGGCTAATAATAGAAGATTCAATTTTCAAGCTCATTAAAGACATCTAGTGTAAAGAAAAGATTCCAAGTGATATTAATCAAGCCCTCATTGTCCTCATTCTTAAAAATGAAGGAACTAATCAACTAAATGATTTTCAATCGATTAGTTTGTACACAATGCTATACAAGAAGGTTGGGAAGATTTTAGTTAATAGGTTAAGACCCTTTCTTGCGATACTTATTAGTCCAGAACAGTCCAGCTTTGTACCATAGAGATCTACCACGGATAATGTCCTTATTTTTCTAGAGCTGTTACATTCCTTAATGCATAATGTCATGAACACCTTTAGATTAATGTCAAGAAAAAAAGTGAATTATGCCAAATCTTATGCTTTTTTCTTTGAAAATCTGCATCCATCCATAAAAGAGCAAATTTGTAACTCCTTTAGAATCAACATGAATGATGTGTTAGGAAAGTATCTTGGTATACTAGTTAAGATTGGTGGTTAATTGAAGACCTCTGATTTTTCTTAGTTAAAGAAGACTAGGAGAAAGTTTGTTGGCTAGAAATCAAAACTCTTGAGCTCTCCTACCAAGAAGATCCTAATTACCTCTACCCTAGTGAGTATAACTAACTACTGCTCCCAGATGGTACCATTGCCAGCAAAAACTTGTAAGATTTTGGAGAAATCATATAGAGACTTCATTTGGGGAGATCAGGAGGGAACAAGAAAAATATACTGAATCTCGTGTTAAATGTACAAGAGATAGGGAGAACAAGGAGGCCTTAGGTTTCTAGATCTTAATCAAAGAAACAAAGCTAACTTCACAAAATTAGCTTAGATTATTTGAAAGTAGGATCTCCTTTGGACTAAGGTCTTTAAAGCAAAATATAGATGGCATAATGGAAACATTAGGAGAAAGAGGGGATCCAATGCTTAGAAGTCTATCCTAAAGCAATCTAATTGGCTAAAGGATAAGTTAACTTTACAAACATTACAAATATCGAAAGCCAACTTATGGTTGGATAAATAGATGAGACACTGCCGAGTATAAGAATTAATCCATAATCCTCTAGTTCATGGCTCTAAAATGCTAACAATGGTAGCAACTTGAGATGAACCAAATGGATGGAATGAGAGTAGAATCGATTTCCCCATAAATGAGACTATAATAGCAAAGCTAAGGATCTTTGACCTAATGTTACAAGAAGTTAGTACCTAGGAGGAAGCACATGATAGCTAGTATAGAAATAACTTAGACGATGAAGCCTAAAGCAAAACTATGTATAGAATTCTTGAATAAGAACAAAATAGTACTGAGATAGTAGGAAAATGGGATTGGGTATGGAAGGATGCCAACAATTCCATGAATACAACACATGCTTTGGCATATTATTCAAGAGGGCATGCCAACAAAAGATCGGCTAGCAATAAGAAGCATAAATGTTGATGGCCTGTGTGTGCTCTATAATGTGGAACAAGAAAACTTAAGGCACATCCTTTGGAATTGTCTCACTATTAGATGAGTTTAGAACACTTTTAGATGGCAAAACTAACCTGAAGTCAATAGACATGAAGACCTGGCAACGTAGATCTAGACAAATGTTTTCTACTCAAAAATCAAGTGGAATTCCTTAGTTTTTCTAAGATAAACGATGTTTCTTTTTGTTCTAAGAAAGATATGGATGGAAAGGAATGACTGAGTGTGTGGTAGAAGTAACGGTGATTTAAATTAGATACATAAGGTACGAAAAGAAGCCCATGGATGGTAGGCAATAATCAAGAGAAAGAGGTTATCAAAAAGAGAGGATGTAAGGAGATAGAGTTAGACAAAATCATCGTACGGATTGTAAGTCCTGCAATCAAAAGTTTAGAGTTGATATATAAAATTTAGGGCGATCGGGTAAGCTGTTCGACCAAGTTTAAATTATATGATGAATTTAAGAATATTAGTAAAAGCGATCCCATAAGTTTGAATTTAGGAAAGTAAGTAATAAAATAGTTAAATATCATAATATTGAATTATAAGTATATTACCTGTTATTTATAAAAAATGCGTAAAACGAGTTTTAATAACTAACAAATTGATAGATATAAATTATATGCACAGCAAAAATCATAAAATAACATAAATAATATTTATAAATATTTACTTGTACTTTATATGTATTTACATGTAGGTAAAAACATTCAAAATTACTTAAAATACTTGAAATGTACTAAAATAATACTAAATAATTAAAAAATATATAAAAAATCAAAGAAAAATGAGGAAAAACAAGAAAAAGTGTGGAATTATTCAAATCTTGGTCATGGCATGCTAGGATTAAGTAGGAAAAAATTAACCAATCAAATTGAACCAAATAGAAAGTAAAATAGAAGAGGATAAGGGATACTTGGCCACTTAAAAATCAAAAGCAAACCCTAAACCCCTCTATAAAATCATAAATCACTCACCGCTATTCCTTTTGGTTAGCTAGTCATATAAGAAAATAGAGACAAACTAGAAAGTGAGAGTTCAGCGTATTTAGAAAAAATATCAAAATTATAGTATAATTAGGGCATTTAAGGAGATCATCTACCCATCGACCACTTGGAACAAATCGGCCACCACCCTTACCACCTCCCTACCTTGTCGGCATACATTGAGCCACTACTAGTGGCCAGAAGCTGATCGGATGGGTGAGTTTGATTTCCAATATGATTTTATTTAAATTATTAAATGTATTTGGAAAATTATGAAATTTAGTATTTTGGGGTTTTTATGTATGTAGATTTTGGGAAAAAAAATGTTATTTTGATGAATTTACATCTAGAAATGTATAGTGCTTAAGAAATCCTAAAATCCAATCTTATTTTTTATGTTGAAATAAATGACCTTAATAATGTATTTTTCAGCTCAAAAATTTTGTGTAAGCTATTTAGAATATTTAAAATAGTGCTATGAAGATATTTTTTGGAAATTAATTTTTGAAAATTTTAGACATTTTTTTTGCCTTAAAATAATATATAAAACAGTTATTTTAGGCTTATTTTAGGGAATTTAGTGATAATTTGGTAAAAATATTGATTTAGTATATAAGTAAGGTGTTTTAGGATGTTAATTTTTTATGTTGTATGATATTGGTAGTATTTATAGTATTTGATGTAATTATTAATGTTTATTATGTAATGTATATATGTAAATTAATAATATGTGGAATTGGAAATGTAATAAGTAGAAAATATTTGGTTAAATTGACAACATAATAATAATAGTAATATACAATAAATTTGATATGAAACTTAAATTTAGGTAATTATATGAAAAATATAATTTTTTTCTCACATCAAGAGCAAATTTAATTGTCAAATTAAGATTAAGGTGAACTATATGGATTAGAATATTGATTAGGGCCAAAAACGATATTTAGGATACTCAAATATAATGTTATTAATTTCACAATATATTTTGAAACGATTTCTCATGGTTCACATATAACACTCGTAATTGAAACTAAATTAAAACTTAAATCGAAAAGGAATTTGAAAATCGATTCCAAAACTAGTCTAGAATAGAACGGTAATAAGTAATATACATATTTGGAAAAATTAGGTCAAATCATAATTTAAAGTCTATATGTCAAAATGATATAAATATTAAAAGAGTATTTATATTATATAATATGTGGAGACAAGTTGAGTGCGACAAGTTGAGTGAGCGAACCAAGGATTTCAAGTGAGTTGGGTTCAATACATCGCTATTTTTTGGAGTACTATATTAAAGTAGTCAGAGGCTTAAAATTGTATGTGATTGTACTTGTAAGTAATCATATGTACATGTTCTTATATGTCTTTGATTACTTATTGAATACTAATGTTGTATTTTAATGATTGTTGTGAATTGAGTTATGTGAGATTGTTTGGTCACCTTAAACTGAACTTAATAATAATTGGCCTAAATACCTTAATTAGACATGCATGGTAATCATTTAGGGGATAGTTAGGATTCTCTAACTAAATACTAATATCTTCGAACAAGATAACACTGGATAGTATAATGGTCTTTTTTTCATCCTTAGCTAGACTAAATGATAGGAGAGGGGGTCGTGGCAAAGATGAGAGCAATAGTTGGAAGGATAGTCATGAGAGAAGCAGTGTCTCCATTGTACAAACTTGGGTTTGGTTGTAAGCTATTACATAAATGTTTAAAACTCTTCAACCCGAATTAGAGTAGGTAAAATTACTTTGATTTCACAATAAACCAGACTACGTTATGTGATGGCATTTACATGTTGCATTGTATTTAATTAATTGTTCACTATATTTGTGTTTGTCATCTAATCTTATGTCTCCATCTCAACTTACTGAGCTGTTAGTCGCTCATACTCTTACAAATTCTCTTGCAGGAATTGATTGAAATGTCACGTTATAACTATTCTAAGGTTAGTTTGTTTTTAAAGTGTCTTTGAGAAGTAAGAATCAATTGGTTGATCAATCAAGTTCTTTAGAGTTTTTCTTATTAACTCTTAGAATTATGTGATAGACATGTAATATTTATCTATCAGACTATTATGGCATGTAAATTTGAGATTGTAAAATAATGTAAGTATAGTTATGTAATTATGACTTGAAGTTTCTAGTATATATATAGATTTTATCAGTAATTATAAATGAGTTGTTTACTTTAAAGTGAGGAGTCAGAGACATGTTGTGTAAATCATATCTTTGATAATGACTATGAAGACAATTACTATCATATATTAGTTTATACGGTAGGATTGTTACAACTTTACCGCTTAGGGGTGTAACATGGATGGACAAAATTAATACAGATGCTATTGTAGATTATAGAGGAGTTAAAGTGGCTACAACGGTGGTAGCAAGAGACAAAGCTAGGAAAGTTATACAAAGAGGATGGAAAAATCTCGCTAGAATTTCTCCCCTGGAAGCAAAATTGAGTGCCATTATGTTTACATTGTAGATGGCTATTAACAAGAGGTGGAGTAAGATCATTATAGAATCTAATATCTCGCTTGCTATATAGATGATTGAACGAGCATATATGGAAGGAGCCTCAAATTCAATAATTATTCAGCACTGTCTTGGACCTGCAAATAAGTTTGGTAAGGTCATTATTTGCAAAGTTGATGGTGAAGCAAACAAGGTAGCAAATCAACTAACCAAGGAAGGATTAAAACCGGCTTCAACTTATTTTTTTCAGCCTATTTTTCCAAATGTTATTATGGACTATGTTTTGTTTGATTCCAGTATTGATAGTAATGGTTGTTCTTCTAGGAGGCAGAACTTTAGTATTGAGCCGCCAGGACAGTTTGCTGGAACTTTTTTTTTTTAGTCTATTTAAATTACCAAATAGGAAATCCCATAATTTCTTAATTAGAGTCCTAACATGTAATAATGGAAGGGTTAGGTAGAAATATGACTCCCAAAGATTAAAGCAAATCAATAAGCTTTTTTTTTTTTTTTTTTTTTGTCCTCATCTCGCATTTCCCGCTGATCTTTATTAGAAATAAAATCAAATTGCATTTTAAAATAGGAAAATGAAATTGTGTATCATAGTAATTGAATATAATATTATAGTAATAATTAAAATAGACAAGGACGGGAGTGCCCACGTTTCCATGAATTTGGATGATGTGATCCCATGCACCTATTACTGTTAGCGGGAATCACCTGGGAAGTTGTTTCCGTGCTCTTCCTTCTATCTCTATACTTATAAAACCCTTTGGCCTTTGGCTATCTTCCTCCCCACAGCAAAACAAAAATCACCATGTCTTCCTCCCCTTCTTTCCTCTCTCTCTCCCCTACTCCTCCATCTCTACCCACACCTTTATCCACCGTTTCTTCTCCTACTAAGCTTTTCTTGGGTAAGTCTCTCCCTCCTTCTTCCTAGCTTGCTTTTTTTTTTTTTTTTCCTCCTGTTGTTTGCATTTTCTTTTTTCGTGCATTTCGATGATATCAAGCCCGTTTATACATAACAAAAAATTATATATAGACAGAAATTCTTGGATGAGACTTGATAACGATCTACGTGTAATTTATACAACCCACTAAGAGATACTTTAACGAATAAAATGTAAACAAGTGTCCATTTCGGTATTTTTTCGGGCTTAAAACTCTCAGTCGTCGCATTTATTTTATTTAGTGTTCTTCAATTTAATCAGTTGTGCAAAGTATGCATGTATCCTCGATCAGCATGTATACACTTTGTAAGCAGTTTTCCTACTTTTTGAATACCGCAAATATAATTAATATATATATATATTCCTTTTGGTTTTCAATCTTGAAAAGAGTTATTCGTGCTAGCAAATACATATCTGTCAACACGAAAAATGCTAGAACAGACCAAAAAAGTTTAATGGAACAAGTGGAAGTGGAAGAGTTTGTGCATATCTTAAATACTGAGAGTAGTTTTGTTTGTACCGTACTTTTATTCAAAACTCAGTAACCAACTTGTTCAAAAAAGATATATCAACTTGGTCGAGACTTAATAATGATATACGTGTAATTTGCACGTTACTAAGAAATCAAGGGATTAGATGCTTTCCTAAATACAATATATATATATATATATTTATGTATATATATCATTTTAGTGTTTTTTGGAATTTGAACATCTCATATATATTTGGAAATTTCGTTTTGTCTCTCGATCACTCTAGCCTAGTAAATTCAATTTTACACCAAGAGTTTTGGAATTTGTTGGATATCCCTCCGTAATATTGGAATTTCGTATGCTAGAATCACTCGGTTCCTTTTTCTCCCGTTTGGGTCTATTTTATATTATAGAATGTTATTCTGTCGCTGTAGTTATGAACATTTCATGCTTTTAAGCGAACTACTGAACCTGCTGATGCTATTATGTTGCATTTAATGGCTAAATCAAAAAGATTGTTGAAGGTGTTTGGTCGGGAAGAGATACGGACAAACTACGATTTTGTGGTATCCTCCCCAGATGTAGCGCTATATCCAAGCCTCGCCCACAAGGTATCAGCCTACGTCGTATTCCTCCACTCATGTATTTATTTACTTAGTTCAGCTCTCGCATAACACGATTGTATTCTAATAGCATTAGTAGAAGCTACACTTGCCGTGTTCGTGCTAATACTAAATATTTCGGAGTAAAGTTATTGAAAAATAAAGAGGAAGAGATGGGTGAAAGAAATTGCATATTCCGCTTATTCCTTCTACCACTTTTATATATAAATAGAAGCACGCATACATAATTAATTGCCGATGCATGAAGGATGTTTAAAGAAAATACACAAAAACACACAAGTAGGAGATAAAATAAGGAAAATTCCTTGTTTGGACCCAGCATGTGTTTAAACTGCTAATTTGTTCAATATGTAAAGTGTCGAAGATGAACTTACTGATTTCTGAGTCACGAAGCGAGAGAGAAAGTTTGTTACGGAGGAGGAAAATGTGAGCGGAAGAAAATCAGATATACATTCTCTGTCCAGCTGTAAGTAGAATATATATACAAAGTAAAAGTTTATGAAATGTTGACACGTGTACAAATAAGTTATCAAAGCTAACTAACTCTAACTTACCTTCAACATCATGAAAGGGTGGATATGAACATAAGTTCCTTGAATCAAGATATAAAGTTAAAGACAAAAATCAAAACCTTCATGTGTTGGAGCTAAAGTGTCAAGTCCAAGTGGTTCGTCCTAGTGTATCTACAGAGAATTTGCATATGCAATATGCATGTGTGATGATGGTCATTGATGATGGACAGGGTATGAGATTGTGGAGGGTGACATTGAACCGTTACATGCAGAGCACGTTCGGGTGGATTTACTTTTTTATCTTTTGGCACTTTCTCTTTCTACATATAAGTTAACGTTGTTTGGTTTGATTTTGTATAAAAAGGTTGAGTCATCGGAACGGATTAAAGAATATGTTGAAGCAATCAAAGCAATGTTGGGATCCATGAATGTTGGAGTGATTAGCATCTCAGCTTATGACACCGCATGGGTTGCTCTCATTAAAAATGAAAGTGGGGCTCCTCAATTCCCATCATCTCTCCAGTGGATTGCCAACAATCAGATAGCTGATGGATCTTGGGGTGGTAGTGAAATAGTCCTAGCCCATGATCAAATTATGAATACCCTCGCTTGTGTTGTTGCTCTAAAGTATTGGAACATCCATCCTGAAAAATGTGCAAAAGGTACACTACTTATGACCCTAATCTCTATTTCTACAATTAGAGTATATGTTCAATGCGCACCTATCATTTTTTAAAATGCAGGGCCAATTTTCTTTATATAAGAAACAACAAAAGATATATTTATCTATATGTACAGTTTGTTCTACCTATATTTTACTGCTATTTCACTTAATGCAATATAGGAATGTCGTTTTTGAAAGAAAACGTGCATAAATTGGAGGATGAGAACACCGAGCACATGCCAATTGGGTTTGAAGTAGCTTTCTCTTCACTAATAGAAATAGCTCGAAAATTGGACATTGAAATCCGAAATGATGACTGTGCCGCCTTGAGGGAGATCTACGACAAGAGAAATCTAAAGCTTATCAGGTATAGAATCCAAAACTCAAGCTTTGGTCATGGTTGTGTCTTCTACTTTTACGATCTTTTATACGACAAAAAACAACGTAGCAAAATGAAAAGCAACCTTATCTTGTAATATATATTTTGGACGGGCATGAACATGATGAGGGGTCCTGGCTTTGTTAAAGAAGTGTGTTAATGTGATTGTAATTATTACTTGCGTGTTGGCATTAGGATACCAAAAGACATATTACACAAAGTGCCCACAACACTACTTTATATCTTGGAAGGCATGGCAGGCTTGGACTGGGAAAAGCTTCTTCAATTGCAGGGCCTAGATGGCTCTTTCTTATTTTCTCCATCCTCCACTGCCTTCGCACTCATGGAAGCTAAAGACACCAATTGCTTCAAATATTTAAAACAAGTTGTTGATAGGTTCAATGGAGGAGGTATTTGTCTTTTCACCTTCCGTATTTAAATTGATTCACTTTGCTAGCTGCCTTTCACTTTCAATTCCTTTTCCATTTTTCCTTATATGATTTTCATCCTGTGTTAGTGCCCAACGTGTGTCCGGTTGATCTTTTTCGAGCATTTGTGGGCTGTCGACCGGTTACAGCGGCTGGGGATTTCGAGATATTTCGAGCATGAGATCCAACAATGCATCGGCTATGTCAAAAGGTGAAACCACGTTTAATATTTAAGAAGATGCTGTATTTTGGGAGAATTATAATGGACATGATCAATATTTTGAGATAAATTTAAATAGGGAATCATTATTTTAAAATGTTTAAATAAAAGATTAATATTTTATAAAGTAGTTCAAACAATTTTATTTGAACTTACTCTCAAACGTTGATCTTTTTTATTGTAATTGTCCTATGTTATATAACTTGCATCAAAAAGGAAAAAAACTATATTTCCAGTAGCTCCAATATTTTATTTATAGTAAATTCTACTTACTATCATTGCGACCGTTAATTTAAATATTCAGATATTGGACGGATAAAGGAATCTGCCGGGCGAGAAATTCACTAATTAGTGATATTGATGATACAGCTATGGGTTTTAGGCTATTGAGATTACATGGACATGATGCTTCTGCGGGTAACTTTTTGGCTTTATTTCCCCTTGGCATACATTTAAGGAAGACAACAATTAAGGATGTTTTTCGTTTTTCTTTTACGTTGTACACGATGTATTTAAGCAGTTTCAGAAGGATGGTGAATTTTTCAGTTTCATGGGACAGTCCATGGAGTCGGTGACCGGGATCTTTAATCCGTATAGAGCTTCTCAGTTGCTTTTCCCAGGAGAGGAAGTTCTTGAGGAAAAAACAAGCAGCCAATCAACTTCTAGATAAATATTACCAAGGACTTACCAGGCGAAGTAAATCCATTTACTTGCCTTCTATTTTCCTGCTGTGTCTAATATTCAGATTATAGTTAGTTTAGGATTAAAAAAGATGGTTGTACCTGATAGTATGGCCTTATTAATTAACTTAATTGGCTAAGAGATTTGTCAATTTTCAATTTGATTCTTAATTTTCTCAACTAATTAATTTTAACATTAATTAATTTCTTGGAGTTATTATGAGGGAACAAAAACTGATCACAACTTTTTTTTTTTTCCAGCTAAATAATATTACCTCTAATGATGCCAAAGTACAAGGGGTTAAAAAGAACCACAAGATAGTTTGAACAAATAACTAGAGTGTAAATATCAACCACAGAACACTTTATTATAATCATGCAATTATATTTCCTCCAATGAGTTCCAAGGATTTTATACTCCTGCTTACAATACCCAATAGAAATAACAATATATACCCAAAAAAAGAAAAGAAAAAAAGCATAGAAGAGAAAACTACCAAATACATGAAGATTGTAACTTTGCCACTTAACTATTTCTTTACCTGAATTCTTTTCAAACCTAAATCTCATTTAAATTCAAGAATTAAATTCAACAATTATGTATCACGTATCAGTCTTCTTTAGACATAGTGTATTGCCTGTTAGCTAACTTATAGTGGATTAATCAAAATTTGTAAAATAAAATTTTCCTAAGTTACATTTTAGCCTACACAAAAACAACAACAATTAATTTAAACAAGAGATAAAAAATAAATTTACATTTTCTGAAAAATTGAGTTAAGTAAAAGATAACTTACACCTACTTTTGAGAAATAGCCTCGTATTAACATTGACAAGCCAAAAAATGACTAGGTGGGATATGCACTGGATGTCCCCTGGTATGCGAGTTTACCTCGTCTAGAAACGAGATTTTAATTTAAGCAGTACGGAGGCAAAGATGATGTATGGATTGGCAAGACTTTATACAGGTGAATTTTTCATATTTTCTCGTTAGTTTCATTTTCCATTTTCTTTCTCAGGTCTGTCTTGGTTGTAATTACTAGTACGAAACTGTTAAGTTCAAATTGTCAAGAAATTTAATTACTAGTACAACCTTTTCACAAGATTTTGTTGATAAATATGCTATATGCAGTTCTCAAGAGTCTGAAAAAAAAAAAATTTATTATATATTGCCGTATCAAGTATCAACCTCTCACATAAAATACAAAAAGTAAAGAAAATACAAAATCCATCAACATATAAGACTTCAAAAGAAAACTAACAACAAATCGAGGCAATCTAAACTTTGACGGATGCGGAAACTTTCCACACTAACAGACATGCCATCTATCAATTGGTTTGGATAGCCTCATTATTGGTGTGTATTGTTATATTTGATTTTTATAATATATTTATATTCCATATGTAATTAAAATTTGATTTTGATAAAGATTATCAGCTCTATCTAGTTTATGCCTGATTGAAATTAGTATTTAAAATAATGAATATGTATCTTATATAATATGTATAAAGAGAGAAAGTAACATAAAATTATTTCTCATACGACAACAATTAAATCTAACAACTGAATATAATAATTTTTTAATATGAATTAAAAACTTTTTAAATCACATATATCTATACATACATAAATCAATATGCAAACATTCACATACACACATATATATACACATTTACATATATATATATATGTATGTGTGTGCACGTGTGTGTATATTTGTATCTATATATGTGTGTGTGTAAATACTTTTTTTAAGAACTAAACCATTAGTAATTAGTTAAGAATGTTTACATGTACAAAATAAGATGAAAACATATGAAATTATACTAATATCAATGATATATAACTATCTTATTAAAATATTAATTATATATGCTTCATTTGTGTACGCTACAATAAATAACGTAATGAGATATTCAATCATATGAAGACTGGTTAGGCATAGAATTATTTAGTCTACAGTATTATTTATTATATGTGTTAAATAAAAAATGAATGTTTGATTAACATTTATTTTGATCGATATCGTTACCTATTGCTTTTGCAAAATGTATATCCTAATGAAAATCGAAGGCAAAAGTAATGAATGACATAAAGATTAGAAAGGATACATAGGTAGGTTAAGTGTTTTACGGGGTACTAATACTTTCCTTCCATCTTATTCTTGTCTCATTTTGGCTAGCAGTTCTCCTTGGATTAGTTAAAAATAATTTATTTTTATTGATAGTGTGCTTATGGATGCCAAAATTTCAAGGGGTCTTTCCAGTATATTAACTAAAATCTAAAAAAAAAAAAAAATTTCTCACTTTTCTATATATTAGCTTTTCATATAGCGTTATGAGTGCATATCATTTTTGCTAGCAGTTCTACTAGAAAAATGAGTTTTTTTAAGGAAAAAAAAAATTAAAACTTATTAAGTAGTTTTGCAAATATACCACCTGAGGGACCCTCGAAGTAAATACACAGCAAATAAATTTTTTTCTTAATTACGCAGGATGCCCTACGTCAACAACAACTTGTATCTGGAGCCAGGGAAAATTGATTACAATAACTGTCAAGCATTACACGGATCTGAATGGGACAACATCCAACTGTAAAGACAAAGCCACTTATGTCTATCAAACATGACTACCTTAAAGCAGTGCTTAGAATTCTCTCTGTAATGGTAATAATCCATGGGTGGAACTCGAAGTGCAAGCTTGCAGAAATTGGAGTAAATAGAAAAACACTCCTTTTGGCTTATTTTCTAGTAGCAGCTACTACTTTCGAACCAGAAAGGTCAAGAGAACGACTTGCTTGGGCTACAACAACCACTTTAGTGGAGAGTATTGCAACATATTTTGATGCAGAAAATGCTTCATATGATCAGAGAAGAGCATTCGTTCATGAGTTTAAGAGCATCTCTAAGACCCTGGACTACATAAATGGATGGTACGTAATGAATATCTTCAAAATATAATATTTATTGATAAACAAATAAATTTCTAATGTGTAGCTTATTTTAGAATAACATGTCTGACATAATATTGGGCGTATTTGTAATATCAAAAAAGTTGAATTTTATGAGTCAATATATTAAGTTACACAAAGACTTGATTTTAAAATACTTAACGATAGGCAAATCAAGGAAATTTAATTTCAGTATTATTGGTAAAATAGTATTGCAATGGAATTATCGGTACATTATTTTCATGATTATAACCTAAATTTTTATAATTAAAACCTTGTAGCGAGCATCTCGCTGCAATAATCTTATTATAACTGCTTTAAACTATTCTAAGATTATTTATATTTTTTGCAATAACGTTTATTTAAGTAATTGTTTATCTGATGGTACCATGGAACAAGTATGAGATATTATCATTTAATTAAATTTTTGGCCTTCAGAAAATCTGAAGCCATACATTTAAAAGGATACAGGATCCATTTTAATATTGGATTCTATTCGTTGTTGGTTTACCTTAGCAGCAAATGGTTTGACTATGTTGGATATCCACTGCTTTGTCCGTTTCTAATAAAAACTTATTCCATGTCCAATACGAACAACATTTAATTGTGTAATGATAAAAGTGGAATATGCTCGAAGTGCGCAACTTTTGAAAGGAATTGACAATGAATATGATAAGGAGCATATAGGGTGTGTCTTTTGTTGGGTTTCATTGGTTCCACTATGCAGCAGCTTCGAAACATTCTTGTAAAAGTTTCATTTTTCCTAAATAAGGAAATATTATTATTATTATTATTATGTGACTATTGCAGGAGCTTGGGTCCAAACAAAGGAGGACAAGGGAGGCTACTTCAAACACTTCTTCGAACCCTAAACCAGCTGTCACTGGACGCCTTGATTTGCGCACGGCCGAGACATTCGCCGTCCTTTACGTAATGTTGTAAGTACTCCACATGTGCATTCCTTTCCACGTATTATATAGAAGACACCTGAAATATTACGTGTAATTTCGATTCAAACTATACACACATCTAATTGCTGGGATTTGTGGAAAAAGAATACGCAGAATTTAGGAAACTATTAATGTGTATTTTATGTTACTTGATAATAAAAATATTTTTTATGCATTTTCCCTCCCTCTTTTCAATATAATGAAATCAGAGTGTTATAAAATGTGAAAAGTTTTCCTTCTTGGATTTTCCGTAAGTGTTTGGTATTGGTTAAGTGGACAGATATAAGCTAAGAGGGAAAAACTGAAATTCTTATTAATATTAGTAATTTACGAATACGACCCCTTATAGTAATTTCAATTGCGCTTAATCCTTATATTTGATGCCGGGCATTATTCTTAAATTACTTTTACGTCCTATTTTACATTTTCCCCATGGATAAAATATTAATGTATCAAAATAAAATAAATAAGTATAAACTTAAAAGGCAAAATAATCATGGAGGAGTTTAAAAACACATTTGATTTGGGAGTTCAGTTTAGATCCTCAATCTTAACACGGGAAATAAATATTAAAGGATAGTATTTACAATTTACTGTAGCCTTTATAAATAAATAGATGGTTCTATAAAAATAAATAAATAAGTTTATAGGGAAATATAGGGAAAGGATGGCAACAGGAAAGAGATATGGATCTAATGCTAATTTTGTAAACTTATTTATTTTCTGAATTGGTCAGAAATGAATACAAGCCTTAGAATTTGAAGTGATATGGTGGCTATCATTTTAGGGAGGTAATCCACTTTGGAATATATGGAATTCTGTTTTATAAGTATCAAATGTAGAATAGACATTTATACCAAAATACTTTCATTTTTCAATTTCATAAGCATTCTTCAGGACATGATGGAGGTATTCTTTTTCTTTATATCTCTAGTACATTTTATATATTATTTCTGTTCTTTTTTTATTCCATCCATTATTTCAATTCCTTAGGTCACCTTTTTTTTTCCCAAGCACATACTCTTCTCACAAAAGAGGCATGTAAAATTGGTTAATAATCATTAGATGGTATTTCTTTCTTATCGTATTCACATCTTTTCGATACTTTTACAGATAAATTAAGTGCTTGGATTTGTAAATATTTTATTTCAATATCTGGGCTTCCTTTCTCATTTGCAGTAATTCTTTTGATAGTTTCATTTAGGTGCTTCCCTTTGAGTTTGTTGTGGTGGCACACCATCTTTGCTTACGTACTCTATAATTATAAGACATCATGCAAACATTATTTGTGATTTTGCTTTACATAGAACTGCCAAGATACGGTTCTTAGTGGTTTTACGTGTAAAAATGCGAGGGGTCCTTGCTGAGTTCGAGAAACTACAGAGTCAAGCAAGTTCGGGCAATTGTTTCAAGATTCGCTTAAGATTGCGTATTCTAAGAAATCTAATCTGCTCTAGACTGTGATTATACGTGGATATTTGTTTTTGAGATAACAATTACTATGTAAACTTTACGTGTTTTTAACTTTATATTGAAAGTTTGAAACCGTTAAATATTATATTCAATTAAATTTTACTTTTAGATTTTTGAGTTTGCTAAATGTTATATCCAACTTACCTCTTAACTTATCAAAAGCACTATCCCATTATCTTAGATGGATAATGTGGCAAATAATCCTTCGTCAAATTTTATAGCTATGTGTATTATTGCGAATTTATCAAGTCAAAATTTGATCAAGTATGATATTTTGTAAATTCGGACTTTAGATATAAAATTAAAAAAAAATGCCCACTAAAGTTTAAGTAATGATATTGAAATTGTCCCTCTATTTTTTTTAATAACTTACTTTGATTTTTAAAATTGAAAAAAAAAAAGATATGAAAAAAGATAATAAAATTAGACCAGGTGCATCCACAATGTCCTACAAAAAATGATAAAAGCTGTATAAGAATACATCTTTAAGACCGATTACGCAACCAATGACAATTGATCAATACATCATATCAATTATATATTGTGGAATGGCTTCTGATTCTGAAGAACATGACAAGGAGTCAAGCATGCACTGATTCTCATGTGTTTTATTTGTATTGTTTACTTGACAGTGGGTAAAGTGGCTTGTAAGATGGGAAGAGGAAGGTGACAGCTACGTCGGAGTTGCCGAACTAATTGTGCAGACTATGTATCTGGTAGCTGGTCGTCGTGTCCCGGAGGAGGTCTTGTCTCATCCCCTCTCCAGTCTCACCAACACAATATGCCATCGGCTAGGAAACCCTCAAATTAAGGAACAGGTAAATTTTCATTGAATATTGAATCGTTTTCATCAACTATAATGTTATTTGTCTTCTCTTATGAACAATATACTCTCTTCTTTTGACCACCCACACGTAACGACGATAAGAAGAACGTTTGCATTAATTGATAGACATAATCAATAAATAGTGATGCCTCAATGAATATATATTTGTTTTGTCAACAATCTTAGTTCTATGTCAATATGCACACAGAATCATCAGAGATTGCCCCGGTACTAATCGATGTGCTCAGTATTTATATGATCAACATGTTATGCTTTGTGGGATCTTATAAGTCAATGGTGGAAAAGAATGACTTTGATACCACTAATAATGTATAATTTCTACATGATTGAAATACAATTTTTTTTTTTAGGATTTTCTAATTAATAAGAATTGAAAAAGGATTGCTAGATAAATGATAAAAAAAAAATGGTAAGATGTGACTTATTCTAATAATAGCATTTAACATGATAACAATAAAAATAACTTAGATTTGCCACATCCAACCACAAGGATGTTCTTAGATTTGTGGATCGAAATTAATTTAATGGTACCTTTTATTGACATTTTTTCCCACCACAAATGTTTTATAAAGCTCTTGGACCTCCAAATTTTGAGTATCCTACTTTCACAATATATGATGTTTTAAGTGCTTAATATATGATGTTTTGCCTTTGCTTTTGAAAACTTATCAATATATCCTGTACTGCTACTGAATCTTCAAAATATCTACTATTTATAGTTATTTTACCAACTGCTTCAAGTAACTAGCAGTGGCCTTGGGAATTGTTGCAATCACCCTTCCTTTTCAATTCGAATTTTAAGTTATTTGCAATTCATATCTAATCATTTCTTCCAAAATTTTCAGGAGCATTACTATGAAATCCACAATGGCAACAAAGACCTTGAAATAGAACGAGCAATGCAAGAACTTGCACATATGGTACTAAAAGACACTGAAGATGGCATTGACAAAGATTTGAAGATTACATTTCTCTCTATAGCTAGGAGTTTTTACCATGCTGCTTATTGTGATTGGGGGACTGTAGAATATCACATTAACAAAGTCCTTTTTGAGAAA
The DNA here is from genome assembly GCA_024138015.1 of Lumnitzera littorea. NCBI lineage: Eukaryota > Viridiplantae > Streptophyta > Magnoliopsida > Myrtales > Combretaceae > Lumnitzera > Lumnitzera littorea. The sequence goes on along the minus strand of JAMXBB010000004.1, from coordinate 265,524 downwards.
GTTAACTGAAATCTCTTTATTTATATATCCCTACAAGCATCTCCATTGGTCAACTAGTTTATATGTATGAAGCCCCAAAATAGAATATAATAAAGGATTGATGGCAAAATTATAGTACATCCTTAGATTGGTAGAATCACTATTGATTAAATGCAATGCCATTTAACTTAACCCAATGTACGATTCAATGCTTCCTCTAGTGACAAAAAGAAAAAAAAAAAAATCTTTCCCAAACAAAAATCCTATATAATTAAAGAAGAAGGAGAAGAAGATATAGCCTAGGCCTCAATCCATTAAATGGTATACTAAATTATTTCAAGAAAGTAGTGAAATTAAAAGTAAAGATAAAAATTGTGGTAAGAATGACAAAAAGGTTGACTCAAGATACAAACTACATGTGCAAAGCATCGCTTCCCATATCTAATCCTATAGGATATAATCCTAAAAGCATAGGCACTTGCAGGATACAAAGTAGTAGGGAATATGTCAATCACAGCCACCTACACCTCATATATAAACTTCTAGATGACTTAAGGTACAAGGGGATCTCTCTCTCTCTCTTATGCTGCATTCTTACCACACTTTTTTCTAACTTATGTGTTGCAATAGCCAGATTAGAGTAATCTCTAGCACCCTCTAGCTCATGTTAGCTTGTTTTGTAGGCTTTTTGCTTTTATCGATTTAGACACCTCATTTTTTGCTTATTGAAAATATTATTCAATAAAAAATAAAATATAAAAAATCTTGGAAAATGTGAAAAATAAAAGTTAAAAATAAAACTAAAAATGCAACAAAAAAAAAAAACAATAAAGACATTTTCTAGAGATGAAAGTGGAGTTTTCGATTGAAAATAATCTTTTAGGGTTGAAAAGAAATTTTTTGAGTCATAATACACATTTGTGATTTGATAGCTTTTGAATTTCTAAAAGAAAAATGTTAGAATTTTTATAATTTTGACATTTCGATCTTAAGCCTAATTAATTGATATGAAAAACATAATTTGAAGATAATTTAAGTAAATTGTGACTTTAATTAGTATCTCGATTAGACTTAAATCCTGACTCAAAAACTGTCAATTCAATCCTAATTCAAAAATTAGGCTTATCCTTAAAATTGGATTGTAGTTTAACTCACAAATGAACAATAACTATATTGGTGAGTTGTGTGCAAGAAGCAAACCTAAGTTTAAAATGTGTCTAAGGCACTTTAGTTTTTTCCCCTTAAAGCTACAGTAGTACAACATGTCCTGTTTGCATATGGAAACTGGATATATCTAGACATGTTTTTTGGACAATACAAATCTACAAGATAAATCATCTTCTTCCTTTTGAAAGCAATGCCGAGGAAGTCGTGACTTCCTTATTTCTTGATCCATTTTGGCATTCATTTCCCCCATTTTTTTTTTTATCCAAATCAAATCTAATTGATGATCTACGTTTAATGAAACAAAAAGTTTTAAATTAAAGCATCGAATTAAGGGTCATATGGATCAGTAAATTGCTAATTCAAAATCTAGCAAATTTGTGTGCCTTAGTTCCATTTGGACATAGATTGAATTTTAACTAAGGGCTAAGATTGATTATGTTGTCAATTTTCCATTTGAAAATCATTAGATCTAAAGATGACATAGATCAAAATTGAAGATAAACTCAAACTCAAGTGATAACTTATCCATGGCTACTGCCCCTACACATAGTAGCTATTATTTAGAACCTCCCTTTTTGGTACAAACTTACCCCACATCAACTAGACGAAGCTATCATAACTACCATTCGTAGCCAACCTTTGCTTGCCCCATAACCATTACCTTTGAACAATAAAATCATACAAAACTTGTAAACCTTACAAATTTAGTTATTTGAGAATAGAATTAAACTCTAATACTGTAAATAATTTCATGAGTTGTTAAGGCTGTGCAAGATAAAAATTTTATTAAATTATAAATTTGAATATATTATATATAATAAAAACTCTAGAAATTTGATCAAAACATAAATCACGTATGGAAATCCTAAACCTTATATAAGTGTAAATACTCGAGATTGAACTCAAACTTAAAAAAAAAAAAAAACTCTAAAAGTATAAACCAAAGCATATAAAATATTCATCACGTGTTAATTATGTACACAAGACAAGAGCATTAGATAAACTCATTGTCAAATCACTTTATCACCATCTTGATTTTTCTTTTTCTTTTCTTTTATTCCCTCCATTTCTCTCTCTTTTCCTCTACTGGTCCATGTTGCTAGAAGCAAACATACACTTCTTATTTGTTTTCATTTCAAAATACATAAAAAAAAATAAACTCTACACATGTATTTTCTTCCCAAACTGAAAACTCTATTGCCTTTTTACTTTTATCTTAGACCTTTTTCTATTTATTTCAATAACTTAAGGAAAGGAGGCTCCTAAATATCAAGCTGCCAAGAGAAGTAGGTAAGTAGTATGTAAATTATAATTATTTTGTAATAATCATTGTGTATTTTTTTTTCTATACATGTATTTGTTGAATTTTTATGTACGATAGAGTTATGTAATGACTTTATATCTAAAATTAGTATTTTCTTATGATATATGTTTATACATATATAAATACTAAAGTATGTTCATGCGTACATACATGTCATATTTGATTCTACAAAAATTTGGTATAAAAGATTTAGTTACATGTATATATATGAGTATATAATATTATGTATAGTAGATTTTTTTATTATATATGTGTATATGTGCAAAGATGTGGCCGTATATGTATATATGTATAAAATATAAAAATACAAGTATATATATAGGTATTGTATATGTGTCTAGATACGTATGGCATATGTAATATATTTACGGTATATTATTTAACTACATAAATATATATATGTATAAAAATATGTATATTAATAGTATAATATATATAAATATACAGGTTTACTTAAAAAGTACATGTATAATATATTATAATAATAAATAAAGTGAGGTAGTATATATATATATAAACATATATGCCGTAGGTTTCAAAGAAAAAAGAAAATAATTACTTTGAAAAATTTAATAAAATATAATAATAAATATAATTATATACATATTACATAAAAATACCAAATAGGAAAAATTTGAAAAATATACCAATTCCTAAAAATGACACATGACACCTTCTCATAGTGCCACGTCATCATTCAACCAAATTTAATTGAATTTTTAATAATAATTAATAAAATAACTAATTAACTAGAAACTTACTAAAGTAGTAAAAATGAATTAAATGAGTATTAGACCTTAAAAATGGAAAAATATGTAAATTATGATAAAATAAACTCAAAAATAAGAAAATTACAAAATATAAGCATTAGATATTTATTAACTCATAAAGAGGTAAAGAAAAACTCAAAATAGTAATTTATAATTATTTAAGTTAAAATAATAAAATTCGTAATATTTTTATATCATAATAGAAAGCACGGGTTCCAACATCTAAAACAGACCAAGCTATGAGAAAATATATCTGAAAATGATGAAAATTGACTATAAGTTCATAAAAATCAGAATTTAAAACAAAAAAAGTTATATGTAATTGAAAATTTCAGATAACCAAGAAAAATAGGTAAAATATTTAAGTTAAACTATAATCATGTCATACTTGGGTTATAGTAGAAAATTAGGCAAATAATGATAGATATCTAATTAACTAGGAAACTTAGTTTTTCAGAATACTTATTGTTTGACGCTATATGCTGCCTTTTGGGTGATTACTTGTTAAATGATTGATTGCTTTGTGTGCTATTATCTGTGTGATCACTTTTTGAGATAAGTATTTTTGGAAAATGCTTTTCTAATCTTAAATATATTTTGTGTGATTTTTGTCGGTTCGTAATGCCCATGAATGATATTTTATTGTTAAGGTAAAGTTAGCATAGTATCTCCAATTAATTACAAAAAGACTTATATATCTGTGCTCGTAGGGCCTTAGATATATTTTGATAACAAGAGAACTCGCTTTGTGTGCCTGAAAGGTCTTGGATATGTTTGGTGGATGAGCTTGAGTTGAGGTCTACTTATATTGATTACTGTTCTTAATTAGGGTAATAGTCGAGTATCATTTGGAGGGGTGGTGCCTTTAGGCAACTTTATGCAGTTAAAGTGAGGTACTCTGTGCGGATAAGTGCAAAGAATAATCAACGTGTAGACAACGTAAATTTACACTTTCCATAATTTCAGACTCCTTGCATTTACTATGTATGCATTCATTTTGCTTATGGATAGATTGCATGGGTACTAATAATGTTTGATAACTTGTTTGAAAGGTAGTAATGAGGAACGAACTTACCGAGTTGTAGTTTGCTTATTCTCTTATAATTTATTTGGCAAGTTTCTTTAAGCAAGGATTTGGAAAAATTTTGAGATCATAGTACAAGTCGAAAATAGGTTAGATAATGTTAGAACTGATTGAAATGTGTATAATTGATATAGAAACAATTGATGTAGAAAATATTTATATGATAAGATTATGTGCAATATAGTATTTCTTGTAAATTATTAAGTTGTTTTACCTTATCTTAACATTTAGTAGGGAATACTTATTCTCTGCGGTTTTGGTATACTGTGAAATATCAAATATCCATAATCATTTATATTTTATAGCGAGCTAATTAATCAAAAATCGAAAACTTTAATGATTAATTATTTAGAGTCTTACAATCTCTAACTTGTAAGGTGATTTTCGTATCATAGGTGTATATATGGTATGAAAATTTTAAGCAATCTTACTAGGCCTCCTCTTAAGTTCATGACAAAACCACCTTGATGACCAACTTATAGCCTTAAGGCATCTTCAAACCCAACTAGAAACCACTAAATGGATAGCAAATATTGATCATTGTCAAATAAACTAATTACCCACAATGATCTCATTGAGAAACACCTAAAGCAACATTATGCTATAACATCATTGTCACCAATTGATTGAAAGAACTAAGTTGATTTGATTTGGTAAGAGATTTCACTTTGACATTGATTGTTATGGCTCAAAGAAACCCTACCCATTGCCATGCTACTGTATAACAAACGGTAGCCTGATCTAAAATCAACGATTTGAACCCTATTAGCATTTTGATCCATAACTGTCCAAGTAAGTCCATCTTGTACGCATGCTATTTGATTTCTTTTTTTACTTTAATCTTTTAGTTTTTTTAATAATTAAAAAAGAAAAGAAAAATGCTTCATTTTCTTTAAATAATGTAGATTTTTATTTAATAAAGTTTTTATTTAGAAATTTTACAGTTTTAGTTTCAAATAATGACATCCTTTTTAGGAATTAAGATCTTAAAGAGAAATATTTTTAAAACATTGTTGATCCCGTATACTTGATCGGTACTGTTCCACTTTATCTACTAAATCAAATCATAAACAAATTACAATCATTCATCATAATAACTTTACAACACTCTGCTCTACCTATCTCACCTCTTTTCAATCTAGGATAATACAAATCTACAAAGTACAAACTATTTTTTCTCTACAATACAATATAAAGATTACAAGTGAAAACAAAAGTACAAGTCTTAAATAATTTTGCACTTAAAAGAAATAGCACTTAAAAGAAATAGCACTTGTTGTAGAACCTTGATTCGATGCAACTCTCTAAAGAAGTATTCGAAGCTTTTCAGAAGGTAAAAACAAATCAAGAATCTTTTTGTATAACGATAGTATTTTTTTCAGAGTTATCTATCCACATTTTGAATATTTTCTCCTTTCATATTGACTTTTTCCAATGACTAAAATTCTAAAGATTTTCTTCATTTCCATAATTATTCAATCGTTAGTTATTTTAGATAATCCTTGGATATTTTCGAGAGAAGATCTTGGTATTTTGAATTTCAAACTCCAATCTCCTTGATTTGTTCAGATCAAATACACTTAAATTCATAACCATCAGATAAGCTTTTATTTTGACGAAAAGATAATCTTTTTCAGATATTTCTAGATAAATTTCATTTTGAATTTCCACAAAATCTGAAAATCCAACTCAACTTTATCCTTATCCATATTTGTGTTTAACTTCATTTTTCAAAAATCGCTTAAAGATACTCCCTATGGATCTTAACTCCATCTCTAGTGAAATGGGATTAAGTGTATTTTTCTAATATACCCAATCTAGTAGAGTTATGTCCTGATTAATTCGAATATGATTTAAATTAAGATTCTACGTAATTTTTGTAGAGCAACCTTCTAAAGAGTATCAGTCTTCTTTTCTTAAAATTCTATGAACAAGCTTCTAAAGTGTTGTACCAATTCTTTTTATAAGAGCTTCTATAATACTTTATGAAGACTTTCCAGAATAGACTATTTTCAAACAATTTGAAGCTTCTGAATGCAACTTAATTTTGCGAAAACTAAACTTTCTGAAAATCCTTCTGTAAGCCTGCATTTTTAAAGATTCATTAGCTTTTAACCCTTTTGTTATCATTAAAATGTATGAGAGATATCTAATATTCTCCCTCTTTTTGATGATAACAAAAATGTTATTACAAAACCATATCATAAACAAATATATATATATATATTCATAATCACTTATTCATGCATCATACAATGTTTATGCAATATAATGTAATATGAGTGGGACTGATTGTGGTTTTTCTCTCTCCCTTTTTTGTTATCATTCTTAATAAACTCACCCTTAATCTTTATAAAATGTGCAAGTATGAATAAACAAAATCTTGATTGCAGAAATAACAAAACATAAGAGATCAAACTACATTGATTAAGGAAGTAACATAACTAAGTTCAGAAACAGAAAAAACAAGTCCACAGATGGACAAAACAAACAAGATAAGGTTTTTGTTAGTACAAGAGAAAGAAAAACATAAAAGCAATCTTTTTTTGGATCTTTTTGTTTTCTTTTTAGCACATAACTTGAATCTGCTATAGCATGAAGGAAGATCTTTATTAGGAGTAAAAGTAGTTTCAAAAGCTGTTGCCACAGATGAAGTGGGTTCTTTCTCTTTATCGGATAGTGGTGTCCTTTGGATTAGAGCAAGTAGAGAAGTGTCTTTGGTGGAGGCTATAGACAGAATTTCAATGTAACCTTCAGGGGATGTCTGTTCTTTAGGGTTAAGAATAGGAGTGGAAGCTCAAGGTGTTTTTTCAAGGGATTGTGGTGAAATGATTGGAGTCTTTTTTTTAAGTTGGAATAAAACTGAGAACATTCTAATGGATTGGTTGAGAGGAAGGATCAGGTCTTGGTGGTGTGACAGGAGTATCTGAAATAGGAACAGATGGTTCTTTGGTAGGAAAATGAGGTTCAAATGGTTCAAAGGTTTGATGCTGTACAAGGGGTTTAGGATCACCATAATTATATGCTTAGTCAGAAGGATTGGTTTCTAGCCTTTTCTACAATAGCTTTGATTCCTTCAGGGAGCTATTCCACAAAAACTAAGCTCTCTCCTTGTTTATATTGAACTGGCTGGCTTTCGGAACTATTTGAGTTTCCTTTTGAAACCATCTTAGTAGGCTCTCTAAACTCAATGCCACTTGACCTTCTAATTAGTTTTCCTTTCTTCTTTGGTTCATTCTCAGCTGGCTCCTTTCCTCTCTTCCTTTTCTTTCCAACTCCATTTTCCTCAATGATAATGACCTTACTTTTCAGATTTAAAGGGTGAACAAATATTCCCCCATTATATGAATGCCACAATTTGTCATTCACATAAATTCCCATCATCTTAAAGATTCTCTTACCAAGCCTAATAGGAGAGAAAGGACAACTTGTTTCTCTTGAAAGTTTTAGCTTTTTGAAACTAAAAAGGGCCATTAACAAATTTCCATATGGCCTGACATCTACATACTGCCACATGTGCCGCATCATTAACTTTACAACATCTACTTACTTCTTATCCAACATTGCCAATATCACCAATGCATCTTCCCTAGTCACTGAGGTTGTACTACCTTTCCTTGGTAGTACAAAAGAGTTAACAAACTTGTGAAGAATTCTTATTAACAAATTAAACTCTGTACTAAAAATATCTCTTCTTATCTGTAAATCGATTCCATCATTCAATTCAGTAAATATCTGTTCTTTTGTTAATGGTCTTATGCTCTCATCATCATTGAATTCTTTAATGCCAAAGCATTTTAGAATATCCTTCTTAGTGATTTCTATTCTTTGTCTTAGCATAGTTGATTTCCACACTTCTTGATGTTTATTATCAAGTTTTCTATAAAACTCATCAATCAAATCTCCATATATTATTTTACGTAAATCAGTCAGACCACCTAATCCCAATCTATCTAAATAATCTTTCCAGTAAAATCCATTCTTTTGAAAGCATTCAAAGTCTAAATAAAACGAGTCTTTGATTGAAAGACTTTTACCTTTGATTGTGTACCTCTTCTTAGGTTTCTCCTTTAAAGAGGTAATTGTGATCTTAGCTTTGGTCAACTTGTCTACTTTATGGGAAGACTTTGATTTCTTCTTGACTAAGGTAGCCGTCTTAGATTTCTGAACAGATTTTCTTGGTATTAGAATAGGATCTAGTTCTAAAGGATCTCTTTCAAAGATTTCTTCAGATGGTTTTTTCAAGGGTTCAGGTTCTTCTAAATCAGCAACTTCTTTGGAGGAGGTAGATTCTTTATCATCCTAGACGACCTTCTAAACAGCTTCCTGAACTTATTCAGAATGTACTTCAAAGGCGTTCTTCTGACTCGCTTCTTGAACACCTCTTTCGAAGGTACATCTTAGAGTTCGAGGGTTAGGGTTCTTTCAAATGATCTTTGCTGTGTTTCGATTGAGTCTGATTGTGGGTTTAGAGGGTTTGTGGTTTTGATTTCTTATTCATCAAGAACAATAAGATTCTTGGAGCCACTTTGAATTTTCAATTTGACTCCTTTAGTTGCAATGGGTACCATTGGAGTTGTGATGAGAGAAAAATATGAGAGAGAGAGAGAGAGAGAGAAGAATAGGGAAGGTCTGATGAGAAGGAGGAAAAATAAGAGAAGAAATGAGACTTTTAAAGAACTTAAACTACCAATTTCATTAACAGTTAGCCGAGAATTGTGGACCCACTATGCTAATCACCTACTAAGTGGATTTACTTAATGGACCCACTAAGAACCTGCTAAAGCCTACAAAGATTTCGTGTCCAGTAGATTTCAAGGAAACTTACTTGTGAAAAGAAAACAAAACATCTGTGTAAAATTAAATGAAAAAAAAAATTAGCAAAAGGGATTACGAACACCTAGTTCATTACGAATGAACTCATATCTTAATTTATGTAGAGGTTTAGTAATAATATCAGCAAATTGATATCTAGTTGAAATAAAATCAATACTCACATCATTATTTGCAACATGATCACATAACAAATGATGCCTTATTTCTATGTGCTTTGATCTTGAATGATGAATAGGATTTTTTGTTAAATTGATAACACTCGTGTTATCACATTTTATGGGAATGTTTTTACAACTTATTCTACAATCATTTAATTGTTGTTTTAACCAAAGAATTTGTGCACAACAATTTCCAATAGATACATATTCAACTTTTGCAATTGCAAGAGCAACTGAATTTTGTTTCTTCGAAAACTAAGAAACCAATTTATCTCTTAAGAATTAACATGTTCTTGAAGTACTCTTCTTATCAATTTTGCAACCTACATAGTCAGTGTCTGAATATCCTATAAGATCAAAATTTTTACTTTTAGGATACCAAATTCCCAATTTTGCAATGCTTTCTATATATTTAAAAATCTTTTTTTACTGCAGTTAAGTGTGTTTTAGTAGGTGAATTCTGAAACCTAGCACATATATAATACTAAATAAGATATCAGGTCGTGAAGTAGTTAAATACAATAAGGATCCAATTAAGCGATGATAGAGTTTTTCATTTACCTTTTTTCCATTACCTATGATATCAAGCTTTGTTAAGATATTAATAAGTATTGAAGAATCCTTGGAATTCTCAAAACCAAATTTCTTCAATATCTGTCTAGTGTATTTCTCTTGGTGAACAAAAATTCTATTATCTAATTGTTTGATTTATAATCCCAAGAAGAAGTTTAATTCACCCATGAGTAACATCTCAAATTTTGCCTACATCATACATGAAAATTCTTGATAATATATTTCATTAGTTGCACAAAAAACAATATCATCAACAAAGATTTATACAACTAGTATATCTTCACCAAAATGTTTCATAAAAAGTGTAGTGTCTACATTTCCTCTTTGAAAGTCATTTTTAATTAAAAATTGACTTAATCTATCGTACCAAGCACGAAGAGCCTGTTTAAGTCCATGTAAAGCCTTTCTTAGTTTAAACACATGATCTAATTTGAAGGGATCTTTAAATTTAGGAGTTTAACTAATGTATACTTCTTTTATGAATCCATTCAAAAAGCATTTTTTACATCCATCTAATACAGCTTAAAATTTTTCAAACAACCAAGAGCAAGTAACAATCTTATAGCTTTCAATCTAGCAACAGGAGCATAGGTTTCATCATAATCTATTCCTTCTTCCTGTGAATAACCTTTTGCTACTAAACGTGCTTTGTTTCTAACTATTTTTCCATACTCAACCAGTTCGTTCTTAAATACCTATTTAGTTCCAATGATTGACTTGTTTTTAGGTTTTGGAACTAAATTCCAAACCCGATTTCTCTAAAATTGACTTAATTCATCTTGCATGGCCAAAATCTAGTTATTATCATTTAAGGCTTCTTCTATTGAATGAGGTTCAGTTTTAGAAATAAGAGCAAGCTGATTTTCAAAATTCTGTAAGCTTGATCTTATTCTTATTCCAAATCTAACATTACCAATTATAAGCTCAAAAGGATGATTGGTTTTGAATTTTAAAGTTGATGGGGGAGTATGAAAGAGTTTAGAACCTTCTAAAGGTTTTTCAACAAACTTGGTATTAACTTCTGAAGGACCTTCTAATATAAATTTTGTTTCGATTCCATCAATCATCTTAGAAGCTTCTAAAGTACCTTCTAAAGGAGGTTCTGTTTTTCCTTCTTTTGAATCAGGATAAACTGTCTTCTTTTTGCTTGAAGCAACTAATATTTCATTATCCGATTCTTCATGGATTGTTTCCTCAATAAATTTAACATTTATTGACTCTTTCACAACCTTTATTTCTTTGTTGTATGCTCGGTATGCTTTCAAGTTCAAAGAGTAACCCAGAAATATGGCTTCATCTACTCTCTCTTCAAATTTTCCTAAGACTTTTCCTGTTTTTTTAACAAAACACTTACAACTAAATGTATGAAAATATGAAACTATAGGTTTCCTTCCTTTTTAAATCTCGTGAGTAGTTTTGTTTGTCAAGGGTCTTATATATACACAATTAATGATATAACAAGCTGTTGAAGTTGTTTTAGCCCAAAAGTGATTAGTTATATATTTTTTTTCATTAGGAAGAGTTCTCATTATTTCTTGGATAGTCTTATTTTTGCATTCAACTACTCTATTTTGTTGTAGAGTATAGGGTGCGAAAAAGTTATGGATGATGCCTTTGTCTTCAACAAACGAAATGAAGTCAGAATTTTCAAATTCCTTACTATGATCAGTTTGTAATCTGATGATAGAGAGGCCTTTTTCATTTTTAATTATTTTTGAAAATATTTCAAAACTTTTAAAAGCATCACTTTTATAACGCAAAAATAAGATCCAAGTAAATCTAGAGAAATCATCTATTATGATAAGATCATATTTATTTCTTCTTAAACTTAATATGCAAGTGAGGCCAAAGAGATCTAAATACAATAATTCCAAAGGTTTTTGAGTAGAAATAACCTTCTTACTCTTATGGGATGACGAATTCATTTTATTCTTTACGCAAGTAGCACAATAAATATTTTCATAAGCATACACCTTAGGTAAACCTAAGACTAAATTCTTTTTAGATAAATTCTTCAATTGATGAAAATTCACATGTCCTAGTATTTTGTGCTAGAGCATAGCATTATCATTGACAGAAATAAAGCATCTTTCAGATGATACTTTAGATGGTTTAATTAAATAAGCATTCTTTTTCTTAAAACCTTCAAACAGCTTTAAACCATCTTGATTAAACCCAACACATTTATCATATTTAAAAACTATTTTGTATCTTCTATCACACAATTGACTTATACTTAATAAGATATGTCTTAATCTTTTAACAAGCAATACATTTTCGATTGAATGAGGTACTAAACCAATTGATTATACCGCAATTATTTTACCTCTATCATTGTCACTAAACTTCACATAACCATCTTCTTTCCATTCTAGATTTGTGAACAATGAAGCGTCATCGTTTATGTGTCTTGAACATCTATTGTCGAGATACCATATTCTTTTTATCTTTGCTTCGAAGTCCTGTATACATTAAAGCATAATCAAATTTGTTTACAAACTTAGCGAAGCTTGGGTCCATAGGAATTCAAGCACATGTTTTGAATTGAATTTTAGTTATTATTGAGCTTGTAATTTTTGAAAAAACAGTATCTTTCTATATGACCTATTTTATTACAAAGAAAATAAGCATAATATTTCTATTCAATATACTTGTTACTTACCACTTTCCTTTGATTTGGATTCTTTTTGAAATGCCCTTTGTTTAACCTTCTGTTGTATCCTCTGAAAGGATACTTGTAGTTGTTTTGAGAAAACCTTCTGTTGTTCTTTTTGATAAGTTTAAATGTTTTATTTCTATTTTATTGCTTTTCATCTTTTGATTTAATAAAAACTATTTCTTTCTTTGTCTTAGATGTTTCACCAAATTCAAAACCTAGTCTAGATTTTGAATTATCTATACTTTAGCTAAAAATTAACCTTTGTAGTTTTTTGTCACTTTTAACAAACTTAAGAAAGGTATTCTTAATTGACTTAGATAGATCTTCAATACAGTTTTTCAAATTCTTAATTTCTTCTTTTAAAATTAGATTTTTGTTAACTAAAGCTTCATGGGCAATATGCAAACCTTCGAAGTCATTGTTCAAAAAATCATTTTCATCTACTACTAATTTATTAGCTTAACTAAGTGCAAGTTTCTCAGATTTCAAAGTTTTGTCCTCATATTAAAGCTTAGATATTTTGTTGCTTGACTTAGAAAGGGCTTTGACAAGTTTGTTAATTTTAGCACATATATTGTTAGGCACATTTAGATCAGAATCAGAATTAGTTTCAAAATCTACCTCAGAAAGTACCATAAGACATAAATTAGCTTCCTCGCATTCTTCTGAACCTTCTAATTTAGTTTCTGAATCCTCCAGATCACTCCATATTGCCATCAAAGATTTACGTTTCTTCTTGAATTTCTCCATTTTCTTGATCAATAAAGGACATTCGTATTTGATCTGCCTAGATTTCTTGCATTCATAGCATATAATCTCCTTTTTTACCTTCTTCTCTTCTTTTTCTTTGATTGATTTCCTTGCCTCAACAGACCGATTCTTATTAGTAGTAAACCTTTTAGTAAATATTCTCTTACCCTTTTTCTTGAGCCATTTCTTAAGCTTTCTAGCTAACAATGTCACATCCTCATCTTCTTCTTCAAATGAATCTTCTCCTTCTGAATTAGTATCTGTTTCTTTGGCTTTGAAAGCTACGGTCCTCTTCCTTGTATCTTCTAAAGTGCCTTTTGATTTGAGAAAATCAGTTTCATATGCCATGAGCTTGCTACATAATTGACTCAGTATTAATATCTTCAAATCACAAGCTTCCTCTATGACTTTTTTTTTTTTTTTTGTTATTCCAAATTTTGGGAAGAATGCTTAGCATCATGTGAACCATATCTGCATTACTAATAATCTTACTAAGAGAAGACGATTCACTAGTTATAGCAGTAAATCTGTTGAAAGAGTCTTCAATTTCTTCACCAAGGAAAGTTTAAAATGTTTCACATTATTGAATTAGTGAGTTGATTGTTGTGTCTTTGATGGTTTCCGTGCCTTCGTAAGTTTACACCAAAGTGTTCAAAATATTTTTAGCTGTAACACAAGAAGCAATTAGATAAAATTCTGAATGTGCAATAGTACTCAACAAAAGATTCTTAGCCTTTGAATTGAGTTCGGCTTTGGTGATATCATCATTTGTTGTGATAACAATTGGAACTCTAAGATCTCTTGTAAAAAATAATTTACCAAGCCCGATAATCTGATGCCTTCACATAAGTCTCCATCTTGAATTTCTAATAAGGAAAGTTAGTGCTATCAAAAAATGGTGCCTCGCTAGGCTGAACTGTTAAATTACCGCTTGATTCACCTATGATCTTGAACTCTAAAAAATATTAGAGTAAAGCTCTGATACCAATTGTTGATCTCATATAAGATATCAAAAGGGGGGGCAGTGAATTGATATCTTTAAATTTTTGAAAACCTTTTCGTTAGAAAAGGGAATTACCTCTCTTAATAATTTATAATAGTGAATAGTGATAATTTAATGATTCAATGCACAACAAATAATAAATCAAATTAAAAGAGTGTAAGGAAGGAAAATATCAAGCAGAGATTTTATGGAGCTTTGCCCTTCTGCTTATTGCTCTTTTCCAGCTCTATTATTGAGGACTTGGTCTACTTTACTGGTGCTATTCCACTTGATCTACTAAATCAAATCACAAACAAATTACAATAATTCATCATAATGACTTTACAACACTCTATTCTACCTATCTAACATCTCTTCAATCTAGGCTAATATAGATCTATAGAGTACAAACTATCTTTTCTCTACAATACAATATAGAGATTACAAGTGAGAACAAAAGTACAAGTCTCAAATAATTTTGCACTTAAAAGAAATAACACTTGTTGTAAAACTTTGATTCAGTACAACTCTTTAAAGAAGTATTTAAAGCTTTTCAGAAGGTAAAAACTAATCAAGAATCTTTTTGTACAATGATAGTATTTTTCTCAAAGTTATCTTTCCACATTTTGAATATTTTCTCCTTTTATATTGACTTTTTCCAATGACTATAAATCTGAAGATTTTCTTCATTTCCATAATTATTTAACCGTTAGTTATTTTAGATAATCCTTAGATATTTTTAAGAGAAGATCTCGGTATTTTGAATTTCAAACTCTAATCTCCTTGATTTGTTCAAATAAGATACACTTAAATTCATAACTATCAAATAAGCTTTTGTTTTGATGAAGAGATAATCTTTTTTAGATATTTCTGGATAAAGTTTATTTTCAATTTCCACAAAATCCAAATATCTGACTCAACATTATCCTTATCCATATCTATGTCTAACTTAATTTTTCAAAAATCACTCAAAGATACTCCTTATGGATCTTAACTCCATCTCTAGTGAAACGAGATTAAGTGTATTTTTCTACTACACCCAATCTAGTAAAGTTATGTGTTGATTAATTCGAATATGATTTAAATTAATATTCCACGTAATTTTTGTAGAGCAGCCTTTTGAAGAGTATCAACCTTCTTTTCTTAAAAGTCTCTAAATAAGCTTCTAAAGTGATGTACCAATTTTTTTTATAAGAGTTTCTATAATACTTTCTAAAGACTTTTTAGAATAGACTATTTTCAAATATTTTGAAGCTTCTAAATGCAACTTAATTTTGCGAAAACTAAATTTTCTAAAAATCCTTCTATAAGACTGCATTTTTAAATATTCATTAGCTTTTAACGCTTTTTATTATCATTAAAATGTTTGAGAGATAGCTAATAAATATAATAAAACTAACCCATTAAAAATTTTCTAAAAAAAGAAAAGAACTACATGTGACTTAATTCCAAATTGTGAGTACATAAATATTAATGGCAACTACAATAATTTTTTTTTGTTTTTCTCTTACATTATATTACCATTGCATAGAAAAATCTTTTTTTTTTTTCTGAAAAATAACAATAAAAAATTTTTATAAATAAAAAAATTATTTCTTTTTCTTGTGATACATAGTTATTACTTCATAATTTTTGTTCAATCTTTTATTTTTTGGAAAATCTTATATAGTAACCATTTGCCGATTTTAAATGGAATGTCCTTAGACTCATGAATGGTTTTCTAAGGGCCTTTTTTTTAAAAAATTACAATTGGACTACCTAACCGATTTTAATTTTCATTTTTTCAACTTTTATTAATGGCAAATCAAATGCCAATTTTCTGAAAAAGTTTACCTCTTTTAATCTTTTTGTCGAGCAATACATAAATGAGGACCTTTTATGAATCAAAAGGATTAAAAGGACAACATAACGACTCTACTAGGTATACTTTTATGTTGTCTAACCAACCAAAACATTCTTATAAAATAAGAGGTCTACTTTTTAATTTGTAAAATAGTTATTTTGAAAGATATTTGACTAACTTTTTATTTAACGTATAGGATCTCAAAATTTTCTTAGCTTTTGGGGTTCTATTTTCTAAGAACATGTGTTCGAAAGGTCGAATATAGGCCATGTAAGAAACTAAGACATAATGCTTTCTATAACCTTTAGGTATCGTGTTGTATACCATCACTTAGCAATAATTAGGCAATTCGACTCTAAGCTTCAATGTAAGCAATTAATAACAATCATTGGATACTTATTCAATCACGTTGACTATAGGTTATAATAATCCTCATATAGCTTAGAGTTAATGTCAAGATCACCTGATAATGAAATGCTAATGAGACTAATAAGTACATATAGTAAACTCATGTAAATATCTAATACAAATTCGCTCTATTTCACAGTTGCAACTAGTTTCATATTTTTTCCATAGTTTTCTCATTCTAACTCTTTTTTCACATTTTTATTGTTTATTTCATGGGATTTGAAACTTACTTTTACATGGTATTGTTAGATTTATTTTGTGGGGCCTATAACTTTAGACATGGTCCTGGTCAGATTTGTAAGATTAATATCATGGGCTTATTATATTGGTTTTAGCCTTGTTTGTGTGTCAAAGCTTGCAGTATCCAATTTTAGCATAATTTATTCTTTTTTAGGATTTTATTATGTGTTTGGGATTCAAAAACCACATGGTTCAAATTGCATTTTTTTGGCCAAATTTGTTTTCAAGTCCACCAGTTGTTTTAAGGCTTATTTTGCTAGTTTCAAACTTATTTTTGGGTTTGGACTTAAGATTTATGCATACCTAAAACAAAAGAATAGATACGTCCTCATTTAATGTACAACCATGTTCAAAGTCACTTAGTTTGCAATAAATGAAGAAGGTTTTAGTTTTTTCATTCCTTGTATGACAATTGTAGCAATTAATGAGATTATATAAAATGCTATGCATGATTGGTTTTATATTTAGATTTCGATATGCTTAACTTTCATTTTATTTTAGTAATCAAACACAAGATCACACATTACAATAATTACATCACATCACAATCATTAACTATATTATTGAAAATAATCCTTAAATATCTTAATAAATAAATCAAACACATACGCTTTTCAAATACCCATGCAGAATGAGTTAATTGTATATAGAAACTAAAAGTGCAGCTAAATTACAAATGCAAACAAGTGATAATAATTGTAAATACTTACCTTGCCAATTTTACTCATCGTAGTAGTCTTCTGACAAATCTAAATCAAGAGTACCTAGAAGAATGAGAAGAGTTGAAAAACATATTTGATCACTAAGCTTTTATTTTAGGTTATTTTCTTCTTTAGAGTTTTGTTTAAGCTTATTCTTTCAAAAATCTTTTGTTGATTTGTTATGTTTAAAAGTCCATTTATCATATCATGTCCAAATGGTATAGATTTATAGCCTGAATAGTCCACATATCCAAAAATGTCTATGATCCTTGTATAATAATTCTTCGGTACTGGAATAGGGTCCGTATCATTACGATTTTGTAGAAATAAGTCAAGATCAACGTATAGTCCATAAGCTATGTAAAGGAAGAAATATACCCATAAGATCCTAAGTCATGGAAAATTATTCGAGCATGATATATATAGTGCGGAATGTGCGTTAAAGTGTTGTGCGATCACCTAGGCTTCGGTGTTAAAAGTGGGCTGCCTTATGTCTTGAGAGAGGAAAGAGGTAATGCAGTAGAGAGTTTGAAGGAGTGGGAAGGGTGAAGCTGATGGAAGAAGTGATTCCTTTCTTTCAGTCAATGAGACTTCCAAAAAACAGCAAATTCAGCAGGGGATTGTGTTGCAGAGATGGCTGAGATAGTGAAGCGACAGCTTGGACCAACTCATCCTGTATTGGCTCGAGCAGCTAATGGAATGCTGGAATCGGTAAGGGTATGGAAGGCAGTTGGGTCCACATCCACTGGAAAATAGAAGAGCATTATGGATACTGGAGGAATTAATTTTTTTTCCATATCACCACGATCTTTAAGATCTGGAATTAGTTCATCTGTTATCCTGTTTTTTAACTTAATGACTAACTTTATATACTCAATGAGTAGTACTTGTATGTAGTGGTGATGATAAATTATTTTATGTTCTGCTGCCATAATGTTGTGTTATAAATTCAGACAAAGCAAACAAACTGTTGTACGGCGCAACATATGAGCCGTGGATAAAAGGTACCAAACTGTTGATCAATTGCTGGAGGTTCTTTTCTATTCGTAGATATGTAGATGTAGACCGTGCACTTTCATGGATGGTCCCTATCTTTATGCTCCATGTATTTGCAGGAGAAGTGGTTTTGTTCTTCAGGACATATGTAATATTAGGGACAAAAACTGATGGTTAAATGTATTGGAAGCACAGAGGCATCAATGCATTGTCTATGATGTGGACTAAACCCATACAAGTAAACTTTCGTTGCTAGCAAGACGAAGTAAACAGTTAAAAACCTGCTTTTGTTTACAATAAAATTTAAAATGTGAGAATATGTTTAGGCTTTGAACACTTAAAATAAGATTTTGGAACTTGATCATTGGAACTTAAAACAACATTGCATGCTGTCCTGGGTTTGGTCTTTAGGAGGAAGAGGGATAAATAAGAAAAAGAATTGAAAGGGAAATTCTTATAGAAAATATATTAGCAATCATTCGATAAACATCAAACTTCATTGAGCAAATGTGTTTGTTCGTTAGTATGATTCAAAATATTTCGGGTGAAAATGAGAGAGGCTAGAGGCAGAATGAAAACGAGTTATCACGTTGTAACGGCAAAAAATAGAAAAATAAAAAGAAGAAGAAAATTTACCCGGCAAATACACTAAGGGTAGGAGGGATAAGAGTAGGTTCAATTGTACATTTGTTTCTTTTAGCATTGTTTTCCTTAGATCCAAAAGCTGGAGACTTACGTAAGATTCATGCAAGGAGGGTTTACTTTTGGGTGAAAAAAAAGAAAAGAAAAAAACCTCCATTTTTTTAAAAGATGTAGTAACATATGGATAAAATAATAAAAGATGATATTCTATTTCATGCATGACAGCATGGCTCATGCACCGATGGACCAAACTTTCAGAACCACTGTGCTATGTACTTGCTTTGAGAATTTTCAAGCATCATATCCAAATGATATGTGGTAATTTACATTTTCCTTCTATAAATTTAGTTTTTATTGAATGTAGACCCTGTTGTGACTCAAGCATTAATCCTCAGCTTTTGGATTTATCAAATGAGGTGGGGCTTTTTTTTTTTCTTTTTTTTCATTTTACCCCTTCTAATTTATCAACCAGAGATTTATTTGTCAAGAAAATGATTTTTTAGTATTTAGCCAAAAATGGTGGGAGTTACAGTTGACATTTTCCCTACCAACCACCAACGACAAATTCTCACCACTCTTAACATAGAGAACAATCAAACCATAGAAACGTTTCTTCTTTGTTTTTATAAATCTGCTCATCACAACCCTCATTTTCAACCTTCTTTTATCTCTTAGCAATAGGACAAAGAGGGACAAGAAAGAAAGAAAATGGCAAGTCTAAGTTTCACCACCTTGGTAACACCTACTTCCCCAAAATTTAGCAACATTCAAGCTAAACTAGTTAAAAGAAGCAATGTGAATCCAATAACCACTTGCCCAGCAAGCCGGAGGTTCATTCACGTACGTCATGAACTCAAATTTGAAAACAAGTTGTGCTCTTGATAGAGACAGCTATGGGAGAGATAATCTTCATTCTCTTATTGATGATGTGTATTTGCAGGCAAGTTCAAGTCAAGAAGCTTCACAAGCAGCACATCAGGCAAGAAAGTCTTTCAAACAAGAGGCAAATGAAGCCACAATGGCTAGCAAAAATTTAAAAAATGCTGCTGCCTCTGCTGCAAAAAATGTAATGCCAAGGCCGTGTTTACTACAAGTTCAATTCTTATCCTTATGGCATTCATTCTAAAATAATATTTACCATCAAATCTTTAAAAAAAAAGATGAAATCGAAGACAAAATTTTATGTTATGAATTGTAGAGGAAAGTTATGATGTGGTAATTGCAGGTGAATCAGAAGGCAAAGGGTGTAGTCATAGAGGTATCTGAAACCATGCAAGAAATGACAGGGAAAGCAAAGCAAACAGCGGAAAGCGCATGGGATGCAGCTAAAGAGGCTACCCAAAAGGCCACAGATACTATGCTAGGAAAGGCGGAAGAAACTAAACAAACTATCATGGATATAGCATCCCAAGTTGAACGCGGCGGGAGTACCAAGAATTGATTACTGCTACTATGGGAGAAGAATTTCTATTCTTACAACTATAAAAAGGAATGAAAAATATTTCCTTCTATCATTCGGTAGGTATATGGAAGGAAGGGTTGATTGTTGTTATCATACCATATAAGAATTTATTAAATGATTTAGATGCTAATAGAGCTTATTTATTAGGATCTCTTAGTAATGTAGCATAACCATTATTGTGAATTGCTCCATAATCAAGAGAAGTGATTACAATACTAAGATTGCAATATGAGAAAATTTAAGTCTTGACAATGGATTCTTCTTCTTCTTCATATGTGTTATATAAATTAAAACAGCAATATCATGTCTCTCTTTTTGGTGGCAATATTAAGAGCAGTCCAACTATTGCCAAATGTTTTGGGACTAAGATGTTTGGGTTGGTATAATAATAATTCATAATAATTTCTATTTTGGCCAACTACCACATGCAACATATGTGAGAGGAGTAATCAAATCTATTCTATCTTATGGAAATAGCAATGCTTATATCACTAAAGTATAAAGGTCTTGACACATTCTTTCATATTTTAATAATAGCTTTCACATGATGTTTCTTTTGTTTTACATGGAGAGGACAATCAATTTTAAATGTCACCTTATATGCCTATTTACTTCATAATAACAACAATATAAAGCCTCCTTTATCGACTCTCACCCTTCAAATTTAACATAAAATGATAAGCTAATACTAGTTTCCTATTGAACATACCAATTAGAGGACACCCCTTTATAAGTATTAGGATTAATCCATCCTCTTGGCCTAAGGAATATAAACACCAAATAAAGCCCATTTTATGATTCATAAACCTCTTTTAATTTGAAGACTTCTAAGATAAGTTCTCCTATAGCATTATATTACTCCTATTATGCAATTCATATCATGTGAATGGTTATACAACAATCAATATACTAATATATATCTTAAAGATTATGGAGTTGAAAGAAACCTTATGCGAGAAATGAAACATCACAAATGACTCCAATTTCAAGCATAACAATCAAATCTCGAATTCGTGAGATTTTAGAGCTCTATATAAAGCAAGCTTTGTTGGTCCCATAACGTTCCAATCACACATGCACCAATCAAGTCGAGCTTTAAATGGATGATTAAGATGAGATCTAAGAAGAACCATCATTAGCACTCGCGAAATCGTAAGAGCAAGTCTACAACCACTACTACATAAAGGATTTTAGACAGTAGAGTAAAGGTTTGAAAACTATTGCTATAAATTTAATAAGCATAGGCTAGAGTTACGGGGTAAATGTTTATGTTAGAAGATATTATATAGTTTCATCCTTCGTTTCTATCGAATTAGTTTAGCCTTTTATCTCGTAACTTATTTCTATTTTTTAAAATTCGAACTATTCATAATTTGTTTAATAGTTTAGATTTTAGAAAAAATAAAAATCAATTGTAAGTGAATAGTAATATCAATTTTATAAAAAGTAAGGATAAGGTCAAGCACAAATTAATTGTAAAATGAATAATAATACCGATCCCATAAAAAATAAAAATGGGATTTTAAGAAAAAAATTTATCTTATGTAATTTTCTTTTAAGAAAAGGTTGGCTATAAATGTCTTAGGTAACAGTACTTATAACTTGTGGCTTCATTTAGAAAATAGATTAGTATTTTTTTATGATTTTGGATATTATTTTTATAAAATTGATATTTCTATCATATAATTAATTTAATATTCATTAAATTTGAATTATTAAATTAATTATATTATTATTGTTTAAATTTAATAAATATTAAATAAATAATGAGAGAAAAGATTAGATTAATCTTGCTAAAATAATGGACGGTGTACAGAGGCCGTCAAGATTAACGGTTTTGACCGTCGTTTGCGAATGGAAAAGACTAAAAAAAAGTTGCGCGAAATTGAGAAAACAAAAAGCGCGCTTATCAGCATGCGCACCAACCTCCAACCCCTTCCACCCCAACCCCCACCCTAAACAAAACCCTCACATCCTATCTATCTCTATCTTTCATAAACCCTAAAATTTTCGTCATCATATATCTATTTGTTCTTTCAACAAATAAGAGAAAAAGGAAGCAAAGATTAGTTGCTCTCTCTATCTATCTAGATCTATCTCTATATCTTTTGTTTACGCTGTGTAGGTGAGCTTTCAGTGTTATTTCAACCATGTTTGTGTTTGTTTTTCAATGGTAGACTTTGTTTTTGGCTCCATGAAGGCTAGATGCTATATAAATATCGTAGGTGTAAACTTTAATTGAAAGATTCTAGGGTTTCTGAAATATTTTAATCATTATGTAATATTTTAATTGAAGAGGCCCTAAAGCTACTATTTTTGCTTATAGTATTGCTATATTTTAAGCCGAGTTTCAAGTCGTGATTTTGATCTAGTTAGATTCGTTGGCCATAGAATCAATAAATTATAAACAGAAATGTTAAACCACTTAATTCAGACAAATGATGTTCTCTACAAAAATTAGGGAGAAAGGCACCCAATTTTAATAGCAAAGGTTCAATATGCTTTGATTGTTGGAATTGAGTGAAGGGGTTGAATGGTACTCCTGTGAGCTCGTTAAGGGACGATCAGTAATCTTTTCGATGTTAACTGGAAAAAGGAAGATATGAATATTCATAATCTTTTAAGTATGGACTCCTTGGGCTAGCTGTGTTGCTGTCAACGTATGGACACTCTACTGCATAGGCTGCTGCCGTTTCTTGGCCTTCAACATGTGTAGTGCTCTGTTTGGTTGTGTCGAGTTGCTCAGACCGCGAGCAAACATAAACAAGAATTTTTGAACGGCGAACGACCGACTAGTGATAAATAAAAAGAAAGCCATTTGACGAAGAGTGATTGATGAGTTTCGTGCAAGTTCCTAGCCAAGCAGACAAAAGACCCTGCATCTTTAATATTGTATGTCTTCTTAAGAAAAGGAATTTGTCCATTTTGGGGTCTCAAAGGAGATATTCGTGATTAAGCTTTGTTGACATTTTAATCCTTTTAGTCCTCTCTGATAAGAAGAAATTGAGATGCTTCTTTAGATATTTGTGATCAAGCTTTGCTCGTGTGTAGTTAATCTCATAACAGTTCTTATTCTAATTCAAGGAATGCTTCACACATGTCAAACTCCTTCCGCATTCTGATTTGTTCTTTCTTTTGCTCTGCTTGCTTCAACTTACTTGGCCTTCTTCAATATCTATGGAGCTCATCAACGGAGAAGAAGTTAGAAATGTTGGTCCACCCTTTGCATAAGTGTGCTGCTGTCATCTGAAAATAGTTCTCAGGCGCTGCTGTGATGAGTGTTCTGTCCCTTTGACGTGTTGAGCATGCCATGTAATATATGAGCTGCTCTTATATTTTCACATTCAACGACAAAATGATTTTGTTGAATGTTGAATACACTACTGTATAATTGTTGCACCAAATCTGCCTTAAATTAATGCCAATAGACAGCCCCAAAAGGGCTAAGATTGGTAGTTGTATCTTAAAATTTCTATAAAAGGAAGATCTAGTTAGAGAAGGTACCCACTTAGTTCCATAGATTCCTCACTCAGCTAGTCCCTTAGAGCATATTTGATCCTCCTTTTCGTCAGCTTTCATTTGACTTCTTTAATTATGCATATGAAATTCCTGGTTTTATAATTTCTTTGTCGTCCAAAATTCATGGCCTCATTTGTTCATAATTAGTTGCTGCCAGTAGTTTATACTAAATAGCTGAGTTTACTTTCAAAAACAGATATTCTTTTCCAATTAAGTCAATTTGCACCAAAACAGCTGGTGTTAGCCAAGAGAAATAAAGTTCAGACAAGCCATTTCTTCAATCTTGAAGCATAAATATGACTTAAATAACCCCCATATTAAATAGTTAACGGTTATATTGATAAAGATTTTAAATGGTTAAGTTGAAGCAGAAATGAAGCTCAGACAAGGCACTTCTTCATTCTAGCATTGTGTTAATGATGGATGTAGGACCTCCACAATACCAGAGTAGGATTGTGTTTGAGGATGCTACTCCAGAGTTGGTAAGGGATTTCTTTTGGGATGATAGCTTCCGACCGAAATGGGATGATATGCTCATTCATGCTTCAACCTTGGAATAGTGCCCTACTACAGGAACTATGATGATCCAATGGGTTCGTAAGGTTAGAATTTTTCCCCTTCCTCAACTTCTTTCCATCAAGAATTATATGATCTTTGCTGATTGTTTTCCTTATTTATTCCTTTTCCAATTTCCTTACTTTTGTAGTGATAGAGAATATGTAATAGGCCGTCGGATTTGGGAATCAGATCACGATGATCATACTATTGCGTCTTCTCCTCTATGGTTAAATTTGTCTTGTGTAGATGGATCTTTGACATTTCTTTCTTGTGCTATTGTTCTTGATGGCCGTGGACAGGTAGATTTGTTAATTATGTAACCCCTATCTAGCAGTTGCCAAAAGCTTTAATGGAGGCATCTTCACCTGTGTTGACCTGCCCTGAGGTCCCAGCCAATTGTTGGGAGTGGAGATCCAAGGTTTAACGTTCTTTAAATCTTGAGGAACTGGATGATTGTTTTTTAGTTTTGAAATAAAATTTTTGATAGTGTCATAAGTATTAAATAAAATTTTTAATTGTATTCTCTGTTGGTGTATATCTGATTAATCCTACAAAACGGATTACATTATTGGTTGTTTGACATTTTTACCGGATTTAACCTTCATTTTACCTGAAGATAATTATGGTGATTGTGCCTCATCGTGCGTAGTTGTATAAGGAACATTCAGCTGCACTTACATGCTCAGGCAAATCTCCACGGAAGGATTTGGAAGAATATTTTACATTTTTTTTTCATTCAATTTTAGTTTCAAATATATTAAATTATTGAATTCTTCTTGTGTTCATCTAGATAAAGTCTCTATACTCCAATCCTATCGTCAATAGATCCTTTGCTTTCCATGAAGTACCTTCATGGTAATTATGAGCCAGAGAGGCTCGACAATGTTAACTATAATTATTAGGAGTCTCAATTTCTTTGGCATCCTCAAGATTCTCTCCAACTATATTAAAAGTTATATGTCATATCTTAATCAAACTTATAACACAATCATTTATCACAATCAAATTATTTCTATAAGCATTATTTCAATTCAATGATATAAAACAAACAATCATAATACCTCGCGCTCATTTGGGAAAATATCTTGAAACACTTTTTATCACATTAGTTAAAGATGTATATATTCCTTTTGATAGGATGATGTGATATCTATTAACTGATCTAGCTCTCTAAATTGATCAAATATAAATAAAATAAAAATAAAGTCATAAGAGATAATACTAGTTTTAATAAACATATCTTTCTATCTATATAATAGTCCTAATAACCAATGGATCATCTTTATTAATTATAGATAAGTAGATTGAAAATATTAATTAACCATGAAAAATATATATAAAAAAGTATAATAGTATTCACCATTATATTGGAGTCATCTCTAATATCACCACCTTTTCATGATCCATACGAATTATTTCTTCCTTGGTGTTTGGGTACATTGGACAACTATCAAGATTTATTAGTTTCTTCTTGTCCCTTGGAATAATTTGATAACTTTTCTTTCTATTTTCCAAAACAACAAAAAAAAAAAAAGTAAGAAAAAAAAATAACATGCACCGTTTTAGTATTTTACATTTATAAAGTATAAAAAAAGGAAAAAAATAATGATGATATAAAAATTACAAATTACTAGATAACTTAATTAAAATTATTTCACGTAAATCATGATATAGTTTCCTAATGGTATCACATTTGTAGTGAAATGTAATAATGATGATAGATATGAGCCACTGCTTCCAATTAAGTCTTGCAGTTGTAGTGAACTTCCTAAGAAAAAATATGGCTATGACCTAGCAAAGTGAAAAACATAATTGCCAAAAAAAAAATCACACATTACCATGACAATCTCAAAGATCTTCAAAATATTAAAATAACAGAGAGAAATCTAAAAACAATCACGTAAGGGACAAGAGTCAGACCCACTCTCCCCATGACGAGATGATTTTTGGTAAATCCTTTGAAAACATTGAATTCATCAGGTTTTTTGGCATTAAATTCATTAAAAATCTCCAATTGCAATGACAAACAACATATCAGATCTGAACATGAAGCTTTTCATCACGTTGAATACTTAGTCAATTCAAAGTCCAGATGATTAAATTTGATGACATGAGCTTGCCCATAGTCAATGCAGAGAATAGGTCTAGAGTTGCCAGTGCAAGTACTAACTGAATAGCCCTTGTTGCAACCAGGATATTCAAAATATTCACTTCCTATTTCATGAAAATTAATGTATTCTTCACTTTGTTAGCATGGTCGGGATTATCGTTCTCCAAGTTTAGTAGGCATTTTCCACGAAAATTTAAGACGAGTAGAACATTCACTTGATAAATAGCCTATACAATATCCAATAACAACCATACCTAAACACTTGCAAAACCAGAACTATCTCAAATATAGTACAACGATGGCTATCTACCTATATTAGCAAATTCCTTCACATGATATTTGTTATCAGAGGTTCCCTGTATAGAAAACAGATCCACGAGTTGATGAGAAGGGGAGACCTTTCAAAAGGCACCTTCCAATAGATTCATAAGCAATTCCAAGAAAATTGGTAATATGCAATGTTAGAAGCGGTAAGAAACTGCCTAACGACTGCAGACCAGTCCATAAGCCTTCCACTGAAAAAGAAGATGCTGGGTTAGATACATACTGACCTTCACAACTGAAGCAAAATTATCACCAAAATGATGATATCAAAGCTTTCTTTTGCAACATTAGTCCCTTGAATACCCATTGCGAGACCAATGTCTGCCTAGGCAATAGATTAAACAAGAAATAATATAATAAACCATCATGCTAAAATTGAGAACCAACCACTAAAGAAATAACCCAGCAGGCAAAGTCTAGCTAATGGGTACTAAGACAAGACTTCCTCAGGAGGGTGACCTCGTGCAGAGTAGGAGCATCATTAGTGCCATCCCTACCAACAGCGACATCACGCCCACGCTTCTTCAAGGATTGAACCAATAGGAAAAAAAAAAGAAATTACAGTTACTAGATAACATCAGTGAACCGATTATACAGACACCATGATATAGTTTCCTGGTAGTGTCCCTATAAAATCAAATTAATGAAATCATATCAATGCAAAAGTGCATAAATAATAAGCTCTAGGATCTTCAAGCTGTAACTATCTTCTAATATAGTTTCCTTTGGAAGGAGAGTAATAGTAGAAGAGTAGCTAGGAAAATTGCAAATCTACCTTTCGTGTAAAGATTTTTCTTTGAACATATTATCAAGCTATGAATCTAAATACCCTTTTGTTTACTTAATATTTGTCGAGTCTGATTTTTCAGTTTTTTTCATTTAAAATTAATTTCTCCATTTCCGATTAATATTAAATCTGTTGAGCCTGATTTTCGGTTTTCTTTTTATTTAAAACTAATTTCTCATTTCCTGATTAATACTAAAGCTTAACCCATTTAATATTAATCTTCGACCAAAGAAATTGAGAAATTCTGATTTTTTATTGAAAATAATTTTTGGAGTTCCCACCCAACCGAAATTGGGAAAAGAAAAAGAAACCGTAATCAATTTGGTGGATTGATCATGATTTGGTTACTAATCTTTGATTTCAATTTGAATAAAAAACTAGAGGGTTCCGAATTCGGGGACTAACCTATTAAATCCTAACGAGTACTACTATTTATTTACCGAAATTAGGATTATTTTTCCAATTATAATATTTAAAATAAATAGATAAATAAACAAAAAAAATCAAAAGAAAAAGAACCTAAGTTTAACATATTTTATCGTTGTCCCAAAAGTGCCTACATACTCGCTAGCCGAGATCAGACAATCATAGTTCTTTTAAAAAATCTTTAATGTGTTGGTTGATTTTAATTTTGAAAGTTGCCTAAGTTTACGTTTTTAATTTATTTGGTTTATTTTAAAAAAAAATTTAAAGGAGTCCTAACTCTTGAATGTTATTGTTTTATAAAAAATACTCTAGAAAATCCTATTTTTAAAAGGGTCTTTTATATTATTAATTTTTATTTTGCAAATGATTTTCTACGTGAGAAATGCTAATAATAAAAAATAAATCAATGAATAAATAAAAAATTAGTTTTCTATATGATGATTACAAAAAAAAAAATCTAATCCTAAAAATCTTACATTAATATATATATATACACATCTATATTTCTACTATTAAAGAATTATCTACCTAAATAAAATCATATCCTAAAATATACTTGATATATATAAAAAAAAAAACACTATACTAAAAAAAAAAACCTCCTAATATATGATTATAATAATAAAATATATAAATATAAAAAAAATTGAAAAGATCGAAAAAGGCTAAACCTGATTGTAGCTCTTGCGTAACAGTGTTCAACGATTTGCATGTGGAGCATGTTGTGGTCGGTGGTAGCGTGGCGAAGCACAGTGGAGTTCAGGTCAGCATGCGTGAATGATTCACATTGCGTCAAGGGGCTGTGCAATTGTGTGTGTCTTCGGGCGTACGAGGGAATTGTACGGCTGAGAGACATATGGCTATGGTTAGTGGGGCGAGCATGCAACAGTGATTGTGGATGATGAAGATAGTGGTTGCCGCAGCTGTTCGTGTTGATCACTAGCTTAGTGAGTTGATGGTGGATGGTTGTGCTGCCGTGATGATCATGCAGGCATTGGTTGGAGCGTTGTAGTGAGGGAGTGTGCGAGAGAGGAAGAACTAGCGAAGAAGCTTCGGGTTTGGTTGCTGCTGTAGCGAGGACGTGCTGCGCTTGGTTCGTGCTTGATGCTGTTACTGGAGTGTCAATCGTCAGTGGTCTAGTGTGTGGACTGATGCGCTGGAGCGTCGGTAAAGTTTTGAAATCTGGCAGTGCTGCAAATCAGGGAACTGCGGCATTGGAGATGGATACTGAAGATCGAAAAGTTCTAAGGCAAATAGGGTTAAAGTGAATAATCAGGGTTCTAGGAAGGATGGCCCTTCTTTTATGATTTAATTGGCTGTAACCCCTTAAGAGAATATGACAACAATGTTCAGCAATTGTTGGTTGAGACGGAATTCAAGGATACAGACACTGAAGATCAGCACTAGTTAAAGTCGCGTGTACGTCATATCTACTCAAAGAGGCGATCTTGTTTGAAGGAAGAGTATGATGAACTGGTCAAGACAACTATTGAAGAGCGTAGAATTCGGAAAAGAATTGAAGAATTAAAGGAAGCTCGTGCTGTTGGTTGCAGAGTTGAGGCCGTGCTCTTGAATTGCTACAATATGAAGGTCTGGGCTCGTGTCAGTTTGCAAGTTGATACATTGCCGCATATGGATTCCTAAAGCTTCAGTGTTGGACTGCCATACACGGTGGATGTAGAATGGTGATGAGTGAATCACCATGAAGGGAATTGTCTTTTGCGAGTGCGTTAGAATTTGGTGTCCACTATGTAGTGCTTTGGTGAAGGAGTAATGCTGGCAACGTGGACAATGTGACAGTGACGACAGTGGAGTTTGGTGAAGGAGTAGCGTATGCAGCAGTGAAGTGCTTGATGTGCGAGTGTTGAGTGCTATGATTCAGTGAAGTTGCGTGGACAATAGCCGTACATGTTTGGTGGACAAAGAGCTTACGAGCTTGGTCAATGGATGAACAGCAGGAGCGTTCGGTGATTCTACAGTGTTCAGCGTTGGATGAGTGGTGTTGACGTTAGGTAAGTGTGTGATCTACAGTGGCTGTTGTTGCTACGATGGTCAGGTGCTCGAGAGAATAGGAGAAGGACCAGGTGTTCGTACGAAAGAGTGAACAGGTCTTAGTGCGATGGTGGTTGGGATGCGTGGTTGACAAAGGTTGCTGTAATTGTGGTCCTACTGGTTGAGTGTAAGGCTATTGTTGGGCGAATTGAGGAGCGGTGGATCTACGTTGCAGTAATGAAGCGTGGCTACTAATCACGAATTACTATGTGTGGCCGAGTGGTGTTCGTGGATATTGGAGTCGTGGCTAGTGATGCTATCTGTTGTCTTTAGTGTAATCGATCGAGTGATAAGGGATAGGGACTACTGTAGCGTGCAGCAACAGTTTATGTAGCGGATGATGATTAATGTTGCACGGTTTGAAGACGAAAAGTGGATGTGGTTAAGAAAGAGGTTGGAGGGTCAAGTGTGCTTTTATGTTAGGCTGTAGTGTGTTTGAGTGGCATAGTTATGGTTGAATTTGTGCGTTCGTGGACTATGTGAATCCACAGTGGGGTTGCTAGATTGTGGTCGCAAATTTGGTGTACAGTAGTTAGATTTAGTTATTAGTTAAAAGGGATTGGCTGAAGATGAAATTGGGTTGTGAGATGGATGAGTGTAATTGTTGGTGTGTTTGGAAATTAGGCTCCTGTTTTTCTCTTGTTGTGTTTATATAGTCTAAACCACATCATATCTAATTATATCTAATTCGTTAATTAAATTAGATTCAAATAAATTCAAATCTAATTTAACTAAATTCACATGATTTAAATAGATATGATCCATTTTCATCTCGCTTTTGTAGAGATAGAAAAATAAAGACATAAATGCTTACTGAGACTCGAACCCAAGACCTCAAACTAAATCTACCCCAAATACTCCACTATTTATCTGTTAGACCGTTAGCTTGTGCCTTGACATTCATTATAATTAAATTATATTTAAATTATCCGATTCCCTAAAATAAAATTTTTTAATTAAACTAACACTAAAACTAATTATTCATAATATAAATTACTTCCTAAAAATCTACGAAATTTTTATAATTTTTCCTTTTCTTATTTTTTTTATATTTTCATTATTTGTTAACTTTTATTATTTTTTAATCTTTTTGAATTAGAACCCTTTTTGTAAAAATAAAGATTAAGACTATAGAAAGGCAAAAATTAGGTATCTACAATATTTAAATCAATAATTTAGGTTTCTCTCCATACATGGCTTCAGCCACTCCTTCCTTTTTCTTTTCCAATGAAGGAAAAGAAAATAATGCTCTAACAATACCCAAAAGAAAAATAGCAATGCCAATAAATTAGCAACTAACAATCTGATATTTGACTCGCACAAGACATTACATTATGCTTTCCACAGTAGTGAACAAGAAGCATCAGCTAAATTCTTTCATAAATAGCATCATAACTTTCCAATGGTTCACTTACCCATGGAAAACACTCCAATGATACATCATACTAGATGAATTGATCAAAATCCGATTAAGGACTTTCCTAGAAATAGACAAGACATCTATATATACCTTGCAACTGAATTGGAACAATAGCTAAAACGTAGAATCAGTGGAATATTACTTGGAATCATATGTATAAGACAATCAAGCACTTCCTTTCATGAGAATTGAATTAAGTTTGATCTCATTGGAATTGAAACTTTGAAAATTAAAAACCTGATTCTTTGATCTTGGAAATTGGGGTGTCGGAAAGTCTCCTCTGGTTTTGGAGCTCCAGTTTCCCTAAATCGCAAAATCCTTGTTTTATTTCTATCTTCCAGCTACTGCCTTAATAATCTACACAACACAACACATAAGAACACTACTATCAATGATTGATATATCAACCTTATTTTAGCAAAATGAAATAGTAATCGGAAATACCATTGATGGGATTTGGAGAAAATAACATTGCATCTACAACACCATAGCAACAATCTTTCTACAATCGAAAAGAAAAATCCTTCGGCATATTGTCTACTTCTAATATCATATTCTTAAATTAAATAGTCTATTTGCAACTAAAATCCTAATTTTCGAAATCAAACATTCAAATCCAACATCCAGTATATATAACCAGTGAAAAACAAGAAACGAGATGTTTTAACCATTCATTAAGAGCGACATAAGCGAATAATTTAAATTAAAAATCAGAGAGAGGATATAGAGTGGAATAAATAAATCTTCATATCAAACTCTACAAAACCATATAAGATGAAATAAATTAAGTAATGTACATGTCATATAGCTAACCTTCTTAAATGCATTAATGAAGAAAGATACAAATAAGAGATTTGTTGGAGATCGGTGGAAAATGTAGGTCAAGCTGTGCGACATACTAAAAACAGAGAGAGAGTGAGTGAGAGATATTGAGAATTGAAAAAATGAAAATGGCAAATAAAGTAGAAAATGGAAAGGGAGTGAGACATACCAAAAGATGGGGAGAAATATTGACAACAAAGATTAAGTAGGATAAAGATTTAGGCTAAAATAGCAAAAAAAAAAAAATGCTACTATATTTTATTTTTTGGTTGCAATTTTTAAAAGAGTTTTTATTATATGTAGCTATAGAGATGAAAAAAAAAAAAAGTGCTACAATTAATTACTAGTAGTAGTACTTTTTTGAAAATGGCAGTAATTATTAGTAGCTATCACACTAAATTGTTGTAGCGTATGTATTTATTGAATCATGTGACTTATAGGGTTTCTTTAAAAGCAGCAAATGTGATGATGTGAAAACACTAAAGTGATCATGCTATATTCTTTACATTTAAATTATTTGCAAAAAATTTATAGTTCATGCATGTTTCATAATGAGTTCTATTATTAGACACTCTCTTCTTTAGCCTTTGGATTAACACTTAGTTTTTACTTAGAGTTTTGTGCTTATGAATATATTTGAATTAGGGAGAACATTTAGTATGTGAGAGTGGAGTTCCCAGTACAATTGTTAGACCATGTGTATTGACTGAAGAATATGTTAGTGCAGGTCTTAACTTTATCAAGGAGATAGTACTACAGTATAGTATTATTTTTGGTTTCTTAATCTAATTAGCAAAGTTCTTAATAGATTAAAAAACAAGATTTCACTTGCTTTGATCTTTAATTGGTTAAAAATAGTTTATCAGCTGATGTTTGAGATATATTATACTAAGATTTTTTTATACCACTTCATAGTAAGGTAGACCTTTTTCTTTCCAACAAACTAATTAGTTACTACTTACTACTTTATCAATTAGAGAATGTAAATGCAATTAAAAATTGAAAATTTTTCTTATGCTGAGAACACAAGGAGTTGCCGGGAATACGAAGTAAAGGATTAGGTAGGAAAGAGTAAGAGATCAAAGTAGAAGTTTCATAGTGTCTCAAAAACAAAGTTGATCAAAAGACTACGATGGTGCTTGAATACATGTCAAAGTTTATGCAAGATTAGGAGCAGTTCAGTACAACAACTTCAAGTCAGTAACAACAGTTTGATGCTGTTGTTGAAAGAATAAAATGATGTAGTTAACCATCAAAAAGGTTCTCTTAAACCATGTATAATGGTAGGAACTCTAAAAGTTTTTTTACATTGTTACATCAACTTTTGAATAAGCTTTCTCTCTTAAGAAACTCTACACTTTATTCATGGTTTATTCATCAAAGTTTCTTCACATTTTATTAAGTGATTATGGGTCCCATAGGATTATTAATTTAAAAACGACTACTTTTAATATTTTGCAAAGATAAATTAAGTGTTAATTTATATCATATCGTATAATAATACTATTAAATATAGAAAAAAACTATTATGTTATTTTTAATACATGAATTATCATATGAAAAAATGCAATTAATTAATTTTAAATTTATTTGATACAACAATATTTTTAAAATAGGCAACAGTATAGGGATAATGAATTTTTTTTTCTCTTTCAGAATAGACAAAAGATGAAGTACAGAGAAATTGGAATAGAAAAAAAGATAAAAACCTAACATATAATTTTCAACCACCAAAATTCCACATTAATTAGTAGGTCTAAAATGTTACTACACATGTTCAACCAAGTCAGTCTACAATTGACAGTGCTTTACTATATCACCAAGTCAAATATTATTGTAGATATACATTGCATAATCTGCAATATAATTGTGACATATATGAGGTGGTAGATCACTATCATCTCTTGTTTCATAACTTGGAACTTTGAAATTTAAGTTATAGTTATCCTTTTCATTTTTAACAATCATATTATGTAGAATTACGTACATTATCATAATTTTCCCTATATCCTCTTGATCCCAACAATGTGATGGCCCATAGGCTATATGGAAACGAGATTGTAATACTCTAATAGCCTTTTTAACATGCTTTCTACATCCTTCTTGGTGCTTAATGAATAGTTGCTGCTTTAGACCATACGAGTATGAAATCAATTTGCCAAATGTTGACCACTCTAGATATATATAATTCATAAGATAATATCCTATATCATAGTTTCTTTTGTTGATAGTATAATGAGATGGTAGAGCTCACCTCTCTAAAATATAATCAAATAAAGGTGACCACTCTAGCATATTAATATTGTTATCAGAGTCTGGGATACCAAAAAATGCATGCCATATCGAACTGTCAAATGAAGCGATGACTTCAAACATGATTGTTGAAGATCCATGATCACCTTGAGTGTACATGCCTTGCCATGCAACATGACAATTTTTTCATTCCTAATACATACAAACAATACTCCTTAACATACTTAGAAAATCCAAGTTGCTCTGCAACATAAAGCAAGGTTGGATATCAACATCAGTTAACTTGTGTAAGTACTCATCGCTGAAACATGTAATGACACATTCAATAAATTCCTTAACATATCTTATTATTGTGCTTGCACTCATATGCAAGTAGTCATCTAAAGCATCACCTACTACTCCATGTACTAACATCCGAATAGCTATGGTACACTTTTACAGGGGTGAAGCGCCAAGTTTTCTAGTGGCATCCATCTGTTGTTTGAAGAATAGAGAGTAATCTTAGAGTACTTATACAATGTGAAGGAAGAGAGCCTTTCTCATTCTAAATCTTCGTTGAAATTGCTCATTTATATATATTAGGTTATTTAAGAAATAGTCATTATATAAACAGTTGTATCCTTCAACTCAACCTCTATATATATAGTCTGTCTTTTATCTTCAAGTAGAAGAAGTTTTACCTAGATCTGGCAGCACTTCTTGTAAAGAAGTAATTTTCTCAACTCGCTTACTCTCAAAAAGAAATATTTCTTCAACTATTTCACTGGCTATTCTTTCCATTTTAGAATTAGAGCCACTTCTTGACATTATTATATGTGAAAGTAAAGAATGGAGTAGATTCAAAAGAAAATGAGAAATAGAAGCTGCATGGTGAAGTATTAGTCTATGTGCCGATATATATAGAATTGAAATGGTTGCTTTTCTAATGGCTACTTTTACAACGGTTACTTTCTAACTGTTACTTTCCAATGGCTACTTATATAACGGCTACTTTTACAATGGTTAACTTTATTTTCAAATTGATAGATACTACTCTAACGGTAGATACTGCTACAACAGTATATGGAAATAACACTATTGGTTGCCCCATTTCATCAATATCTCTTTACGTTTCTCCTCAATCCATTACCTTTGAATTTCATTAATTGAAGATGTATCAACAAACATTATTCCTTTCTCCCATTCAAGCTATCGAATGTATGCCTTTTGCTCCTAGACTTTAGTAAATCTGTGCAGGACATCAACATTATCCATTTTTATTTTACCTAAGTCTTATACTTTCTAAATCAATCCTTGCATTGTCTTAATATCTTTGACCTTTTGTTTACCCTTCCCCTTTGTTGTCGCTCTAACAGGAGGACATGTGACTGGTTCAATGACCTCATTGTCCATTTTTGCATCATTATTAGAGGATGAACTAGTATATCATCTAGCTTTATTTAACTTAGATAGCTTATTTTGGCTTTTCTCAATATTTCTACACTCGGACCTCCATTTTGGTCCATTTCGTAATATTATCCAACAATGCCCAACCATGCATTGTTTGTTCTCATTTTGTTTGAACAAATCATGAACATCTTGTATATAATCTTGCTCATTCTTCTTGCTTTTTCCTCGTTGTCTTATTTGCTCATAGTAAGCCCTAAACTTCATGATGTCTTTCAAAATTTTATGCCAACGGGATTTACATTGTTGCCAACTTTACTTTTGAAGTTTCTTTTACTTCTCATAGGATTGCCCTTCCTTAAAGCTTTCATGGACTTGTCACCAGAAAGTCTATAATGGCTAGTTATGCTAAATAATTGGATCCTTACTAATCCTTAACCATGCGTAAATAAGGAGTTTGTCATTAAGTTGCTCCCATTTTTTCCTATTACCTTGATCTCCTTCACATCATTATCGTCATCATTCTCTAATTTTTTTTTTTCTTTTTGTGTCGAATACTATAGGTATTTTGAACCTCTGCTACCAAGTGTTTATGGTGACGAATCAATTGTGGGTCGAGAAGCAAATATTCCGATTGTAGGATATTATTGAAAGTTTTCTTGCAGAAAGTATGGGTGATATTGAAATTGTGGACGCGTTGTATTTCTTGGTGTTTCATTGATATTATGTGCTTGGTTAAAATTTTTGGGTTTTGGTTCATAGTGGGAAAATTTTGGGAATAATAAATATTTAGGAAACCTTGAAAATATGAACTAAATGGAAAATAAGAACCGCTTTGTGAAATCGGAGGCATCTGAAAATTTAGAGTATTTTATGGGAGCTCAAAGGATAATAAATTTTACAAATTATTAAGATCCATGACTTTTCTTGAAATCTAAATGAGTGAGTCTTCTACAATTAAGGGAGATATAATAAAAATTAGGTTTGGAAGAAATACACATAAGTTACCTATTTCTAGTGCAAAAATAGAAAAAAAAAATCAAATTATGTGAAAATGAACGTTACAATTTAAACATTGGAATATAAACGTTGTGAAACTTATTCATTGGTTGCCTTCGAATTATCACATCAAATAGCCGTTTATAAATTCTTAAAAGAAATTTTTTTTTTATGTGGGCTGAACGTCCCAGTCACGCCACGTACATCAGCTACAACGGGCAAGGAAACAAACGCGTGGCTTAGAGCATGGGAAAACGGGAGAAGAACGACCATCTTGCATGGTTAGGCCATTGGCAACACTCGGTTCTTGGTGTGAATCCCCATCAACAAGCAACGGTAATCGAGTTTCTTCAGCGTTGGACTTGGGTTCCTTCAATAGGAGTGCTCCTTTGTCAAGGACCCATTTCTTCTTCTTCTTTTTTTTTTTTTTTCAAATATATATTATTAAATTTTCTAAAAAAAATATATGAAAATTTTGGTGAAGAAATTTAAGAATAAAATGTAGAGTACCTTAATAAAGAGAGTTATTTAATATGTTAACCTGACATTTAGGATTAAGTATGTACAAACTAATTAGGTAATTGCATTGTAACATACCAAGAGCTTAATTTTTGATACCACAGTTATCAAATATCACCGTGGGGAACACAAAATTAAGCTACGTTTTTCATATCGAGTTTTCCAAATTTCTTTCGGTGTTTATAATAAAAAAAACTTTAAAATGGTTAGATATCGTCCTAGCGGGGGTGACCTCAGAAGGTTATGGTACTAATTGCTCTAGCGACAAGCGAAGGTTGTAGCTAATTGTCATTGTATCTCAATGAAAAATGAGAAAAATTGGAGAGCAGATGGAAAGTATGAGGTAACTAAAGTTAGATAAAGTAATATTGTAAACTTTAACTTTGAAAACAAGTTAATTAACATCTTGCAAAAATCATATTTAGGGCCTTCTGCTCAGAATTTAGGACTATTAAAGAGAGAGAGAGAGATTTCAATTAACATCAATTTCTAATGTAATACTGTAAAAATTAGAAGAAACAACTAGGTGAAATTAGACACTCAGAATAAATTGAATTACTTAAACTAAAGTTTATTGAGGTAAACGTCAATCACCCAGAAACGTACAAGATAGTGCAAGTGTACATAATATTAATTATTTAGTAACTACAAGTAAAAGTAACTCAAAATATAATAAATATCTGTGATATGGAATGGGTTCAATTTACAAAATGAGAAACGGTAGTGATTGGAGAAAGAGACAAGCGAAACAAAACGTGTGTATGTATGTGTGTGTATATATATATATTAAAAATAAACTAATTAGATGGGGTGTCAAATTACAAACGAAGCCTGGTTGGTTCCTTTTTCCATAGCGTACGGAATGGACAATTCTAAGTAACAACCGGAGTAATTCCAACTTAACACCCAGTAATAAAATCAGGACAACATGTGTCGAATTAAAAAGAATTAATTCTCATAAATTTAAGGCAAGCTCTACTTTAATCTAGTCTGATGCAGTGATTTTCCTCGATTTGATCATGGATGCATGTTAGTTGGTACACAAATAACATGAAAAATGAATTAAATCGCAACTAGACTATATTTGCAGTATTCTTGGTAATATGTTTTTGTAAAACTACTTGGTGTTTTGCTAAAAAGATAACGCTGATGAGGTTAATTACTATTAATAAATTATTGGGATATTAAGCCTAAAAGTATAACATGTACAAGTAGGGAAAGCGGTAAGTATATATAATTTATAAATCCGGTATAGCCCATGGCTAGATGTAACTTGTTATGAAAATATCATAGAAATGACGTATATTTTCTTGTATCTTTGATGTATATAAATGGACGAAGGGGATTTTCTAAAATTCAAACTGAAATTATATTTCGAATTGTTATATTCTCACGAGTCCGGCATTACCAATATGACTAATTTTGGATGAATATATAATAAAATGAACGAACGAGAATATTTACGAAAAATCTCGTCTCATGGCAACTTTTGGGAAACTACAACACGACTCAATGTTGATATATACATATATATATATATATATAATATTTTTGTATTTTGTTAATACCTTCACTACCGACATCTACAACTCTCATATTGCAGGCAAGCACTATGTGTGAGACCACGCGATTTAGCAATTAAGATAACACCTAAATTTACGGTGATCGTCAAATTTAGGGTGATTGCTAGAGTTATGCATTTGAACTTAAAATTTATGATAAAGTTATAAAATTAGGTAAATGTTCCTATGAACTTGGAAAGTTTGTTGTTATGTATTTTGATGATATTCCTATCTATCTATAGTCCTGACTTGGAGACTCATTGTGAGTATTTCTGAGTTGCTTTATCAGAACTTCAAACCGAAAAACTTCATGCTAATTTGAAGAAGTATGACTTCTGCTAACCTAAAGTAATCCTTTTAGGATTTGTTGTAAGTAGCATAGTATATGAGTAAATGAAGAGAAGGTAAAAGGCAATCACCAAGTAGCCTATGCTAACCTATTTTGCTAATGTGCGCAGTTTCTACAGCCTGACATCATTTTATCGCCGATTCATAAGGATCTTCAATACTATTGTGTCCCCACTCACCAAATTGTTAAAAGAAAACTATTGAATTCATGTGGGGAGAGAAAGAGTAAAGGAGTTTTAAGGAGGTAAAGAAGAAGTTGACTACTACTCTTATCTTAGCTCTTCCAGAGTAGGCATAAGAGTCATATTGATGTAGGAGGGCCGACCTATTTCTTACTTCAGTAAAACACTCTAAGGGACCACACTTAACTTCTTTATATATAACAAGTAACTCTCACAGTCTAGTAAATTACCTAGAGAATTTGCAATCTACATTGATCATGAATCATTGAGGTATCTAAAGAGCCAGCTTAAGTTGTCTAGGAGATAAGTTAAGTGGGTTAAGTTCATGGAAGAGTTCTTATATATCATCAAGTATAAGAATGATAAGAACAATGTAGTAGTTAATGCCCTATTAAGACGACATACCCTCTTGATTGAGCTTCAAACTAGACTACTTGGTTTTTCTATGATCTAAAGTCCTTCTACCTAAGATTCACATTTTAGACCAATCTATACTTGATGCGAAGATGGTTAAGCTATTAATGATTACCATAAGGAGGACTGATACTTGCTCAAGAGAGGAAAGTTGTATATCTTGATCTATTCTATAAGAGAGTTGTTGGAGCGCAAAGCACATGGAGGAGGATTATATGGTCATTTTAGAAAGGCTCGAACCTACAAGGTGCTTAGCTTAAGATTCTTCTAGCTTAGGATAATGAAGGACATGCAGCCAGTGATAGAGAGATGTGCGACCTACTATAGAGCAAAGAGCTAAACAAAGCAGGCGCCTTACTTGTCATTACTTATCCTAACCAAGCTATTATTTGAACTAAGTATGGACTTTGTATTGGCTTTGCCAAGGACATCTTGTGGGAAGGACTCCATCATAGTGGTTGTAGATTGGTTCAGTGAGGTAGCATACTTTATACCATATAATCAAACTAATGATGCTATAGCTATCTCTTTTCCATTTTTGTAGGAAGTAGTCAAGCTTCATGGAGTGCCAAGAAATATAGTGTCAGATTAAGGCCCTAAATTCCTGAGCCATTTCCGAAAGACCCCTTTGGAAACAATTAGGAACCAAGCTACTGTTTAGTACATCTTACCACCCATAAATAGATGGGCAGACTGAAGTAGTCAACTGAATCTTAAGAACCATGTTGTAAATAATCGTTGGAAGAAACTTAGCTTATTAGGACATGCATCTACCAATCATTGAGTTCACCTGCAATAGGATAGATCATAGCGTTATTGAGAAGTCACCCTTCAAGGTCGCTTATGGATACAATCTCGAGCTGTTACTTGACTTGATCACCCGCCCAACTAACTTGAAGACCCTTAAGCTATTGCAAAGTTTCGAAGCAATCAAAGTCATGCACCAAAAAGTTGCAAACCATATGACTCGAGCTACATCCAAGCTTAAAAGAAAAGGTCGAGGATGAAGGACTCGAAGATTCTAAGGGCAGATGGACCGTTCACAGTGATTAAAGAGATAAATCCAAATGCTTACATAATTAAACTACCTAAAGAGTATAGAGTCTCTGATACTTTCGACGTTTCTTATCTCCAACCTTTATGCTAAAAAAAATTCATCTTAAATTTGATAAGATTCCAAGTACCGATCCGATGTCCTGTCTTGTTTCAGACTATATGAAAGGCTTGTTCATGAGCTTTGCGTAAATGGTTGACCTATTTATAAGCTCCATCAGTATTGAACGACATGCTCTGTTTTGTTAGGTCTGTCCTGTTATGCTAAGTACGCTTCGCTCTACCCTAGCTGAGCCCTCCTACAGACTTATCTATGAGCTATGGCAGTATTGGAAGACCCGATGTGCTTCACAAGTTCTATCCTAGTCTATTATTTATGCCCTGCTTTGCTAGGTCTTTCTTGCTATACTTAACCCATTCTATTCTACTGTTGTTAGCTCTATTATATTTCGTTAGGCTACTCTGATCAGTTATGCAAGACTGTCCTGTCTTGCCTGTTCACATTACTTTTCTAAGATTTGCTCGGCCATGACAAGGCTGCCCCTCTATTCCATACTACCTCTGTTGTACCGAGTCATGTTAAATAGATCAGCCTGGCCATCCGAGCTTAGTCACTGACGAGTCGGTCTTGTCATGTCAGGTTGGCTTTGGCTCGATTACTACCATAACAGGTCATATTAGTCATTTAGGGTCAGCCTTGGTAACATCAGATCGGCTATGGACATATTAGATTAGCCCCGGATGAAATAGACCATTTAAAAGCTCAAGTCCATTTAAAACAAGGCTCCAAGGTCTCTAATAGCTCCTCGAAATCCAGCATCAGCCCTTCACCCGAAACTCTAATGCACCTACCCGTTTTATTTATGTTATTTGGATTAACTTTTCTTGTATAATCCTTATTCGTCTTCTTATTTCATTTGTAATTACTGGAATGCCACTAGGGCATCCTCTTATTCATTTATTTACAACTTTGCCCCTTTTGTATAAATAGAGTATTTGTATAGGGTTTTAGGATATATATATACGACATTAATGAAAAACACTTTTGAGTCCTTTTCTCTTTGAAAGCTCTCTTTTCTTAGCTCTTATCAATCCCTCTAGCAAGGATTGTGGTGGGCAACCCTATCACTTAGATTGGTGTGTTACATCCGGCGAGTCTCAAGTTTGTGTGTGGTTCTACGATGTGTGATATCTATAGAGTTAGTGCGTGGGATTTGCTAAACAATCGACTTTCATTCACCTTTCGGGTCATCTCGCAGCTCAGACATACTTATTGGTTACACGTGATACCGGGTCCCTTGTATTCATTTACGGCGATTCGTATCATCTTGGTATCAGAGCTCTAGGGTTCTATCCTTTGGGGTCCTTAAAGGTTTTCAGAAGTTGCTGTAAAGAATTATTCAAGTTTGTTGATTAGTGGTTATTGTGTTTTGCTTGTAGGCATTAGAGTTGGTTCGATTAGAGTAAGTTTTGAAAACAAAATGTTATTGTACTCTATTATCCATTGCGAAAATAGTGGAGGTTCATTTCTGTGTACGCCTGTGCGTCAGCATGTATTGGTTACCGGAGTTAAGTTGTAAGTATGTCTGTAAGTTCAAATTGTATTGGCCATGGGTTGGAGTGACGTTGTGCTATTGTAGTGGTGGTGTTTGAAAATCAAAGTCGTACAAGTCTATCACTGTATTGGTGAAGAGCACGACTGGGTTACGTATGTGAGTTAGAGATTATGTTGGATTTTTTTTTTGGAGTTACGTAACTATAGCTACAAGAATCATAAGGGATTTAATTGGGTGCCTTAAATTGAAAGTGGGTGCTAGATTTTTCTAACAATAGTGCTCAAATTCTGTGGTTTGGGATTGTTCAATGGGATTCTTTCATGTAGTTGCAACAATAATTAGTAGAATATGTCGTGATTGCTCGTATTGAAACCCGAAGTTGTCGACATTAATTTGCAGTGTTGGTGGTTATTAGTTACAAAAGTTTTGTTGTTACAGCAGTAACAATTGGTAAATTTTCTTAGGTGTTGCATTGGACAATCTGTTGCTAGTGATGATTACGATTGTGCTAGTAGGTGTCGAGCTGTTTTACTATGCAAACTATTGAACTGAACCCTGCATTCGAGCTGAATGCACCTTTCTGATTTGAACTGAAGTAGAGACTTGAGTTCTGAGCTGTCACAATCTCCAAGCTATTGTACACTGCCTAATAGCCAGAGTTGATTATAGTATTCGAGCTAAGTCAAAGTGTCGAAGTGAAGTAGAAGATCTGAGCTATACAAGCATTCGAGCTGCTATGTTCTTGAATCATTAAGTGATGGATAGTTTTAATCATTACCAACTAGACTTATTGTGGGTCGAGCAAGTTTGCTAAAGTGATACCTTCATTTAACATGACTTATGACAATCGAGAAAGATATCGTTATGACTATCACTACGAAGATATAAGGTTAAGAATACCACTATTTGATGGTTATGGATGCTTGGATGAATACTTAGATTGGAATTTTGAGACAATAAAGTCTTTAAAAGGTATTCGTGCCTTGAACGTGAGAAGGAATATCTCATAGAGGGTCAACTTTAAGGTTTTGCTTGGACTTCGTGGAAGAATGAAATAAGGCGAAGGATCCTCAAAGGAACGAGTTCTACATGGAGCTCAATGAGACCTGCCAT
This sequence comes from Lumnitzera littorea, assembly GCA_024138015.1. NCBI lineage: Eukaryota > Viridiplantae > Streptophyta > Magnoliopsida > Myrtales > Combretaceae > Lumnitzera > Lumnitzera littorea. The sequence continues at coordinate 221,547 of JAMXBB010000004.1, read as the reverse complement.
GAGAGAAAAATTTGTACCCATAGCATATGAAGATGAATTATATGAGGAGTTGTTTACCTTGATGCAGGGACGAATGAGTGTCTAAGAAATTTCCTAAGAGTACAAGGCACTCCTGCGGCAATGTGAATTATATGAATCTCTTTCACGTACTATCTCGCGATTCATGAGAGGATTGAGACTAGAGATTGCTCGATGTGTTGACCCCTCGGGAGTAAGAAGCTTAAATGACGCTATTCGACTAGCTTGAAGAGTAGAGTCTAACCTTAACACTAATCATTATGATGTGTAGGAATAGCTAGAGGTTATACTTGATCAACTTGAGAAGCTCCAAGAGGAAATGAGACAACAGAAGGATACTAAAATAGAGAAAGCCAACAAGAAGGAAGCCCGAGAAAATGAAGTGGGAGAAGGAGAAGTGAAGGTTGCTGGAGAGGTGAGCAGTAGAATCGAAAAAGACCAAGTTGAATTGTGGTTGAGCCCCCATGTTCCTGAAATGATTCCGTTACCCACCATAAACGTCATAAATGGTAGCTCTAAGAATTACTATGTTTTCCTTCCTCATATTGGAATCTTACGTCCTAGTCATATTACAAGTTTACGTAGAACCAATATGAGCAATTACAAGATCGCTTTAGTGAGCTATTATCAACTATTGATTGGAGTCTATCAAGGCCGAGGTAATGGATACATGTATTGGGGATATATTATGTTAACTCTTGATACTCTTGTGCTAGAAAGATTTGAAGTGTATAGGTGGGAGGAGGAAGAAGAATCAATTCAGGAGGAAGAAGAGGGAATGCCGATTACAATGGATGAGGATATCGTAAGGTCCGAGCTAGCTGAGCTTGATGAGGAAGAAGTACTTATAACTGACAAGCAATCTTATGTCCTATTGGCACAAGATCCACGAGCCTATAATCTTCTGTATGACCTTGAGATTGTGTTACTTCCCATAATTGATAGTTGCTAGGACTACCAAGGAGTGGTTGATTAGATTAATGATGTGTAGGAGGAAAATTCCCTGATGGAAGGTTCGATTAATAGAGCCCATGATGAGTGGCAGGGGCATTGGTTGTTTATGATCATATTGCAAGAGCCGAAGTATTTTTCTATGCTTAAGTTTCAGTTTTCTTGATTAGTGTTTGACCCCTAAGGGATCTAGAGCCACCAATTGCTAAGTTTTGAGTCGAAACTCTTCCAAGAAGGAGGCAATGATAGGATTCCAGGTACTGACCCGACATCCTGTCTTGTTTTGGACTATATGAGAGGCCTATTCACGATCTTTGTATGAATGGTTGACCTATTTATAAGCTCCATCAGTATTGAATAGCCTGCCCTACTCTATTAGGTTTGTCCTATTATGCTGAGAACGCCTTACTCTACCTTGGTGGAGCCCTCCTACAAACCTATCTATTAGCTATGGCAATATTGGAAGACCTGACGTGCTTCATAAGTTCTATCCTAGTCTACTATTTGTACCTTACTTTACCAGGTCTTCCTTACTATACTTGACCCATTCTGCCCTACTATGGTTGGCTTTATTATATTCCGTCAGGCTACTCTAATTAGCTATGTAGGATTGTCTTGTCCTGCCCGTCCGCTTTACTTTACTAAGATCTACTCGGCTATGATGAGGCTGTCTGGCTACTCCATACTAGCTTAGTTATACCAGGTTGTACTAAATAGATCGGCCCGGCTATGTGAGCTCGACTACTGCCATAGTAGGTTGATCTTGTCATACGAGGTCAACTACTATCATGTCGAACGGCCTCAGGTTGGTCACTGCCATAACAGGTCATATTATCCATTTGGGGTTGGCCTTGATAACATCAAATGATGACAATCAGGCTACAGGACTCCTGACCTGCAGTCGAGCTCAAAGACTAGAAGGGCTGGCAAGATGAATTCTTTTGTTCCAACGAACCTCTACCAAGGTCGAGTACTTTCTCATCAAGTTACCCTTCATGACATGCTGTCTGACTACTTATTCTTCTATAGTATGCCGAACTGAAGATTATTTACTAGTGCTGAGCTATCCAGTTACTCGACATATTCCTTACCAAGATGCCGAGAGAGAGAGAGAGACCAAACTAACTAAGTCACCCCTACTTGGACAAGCTCATCTGCCCATACCTTTTTGTCTACAATTCCTAATGACTTTGCCAATGTAGCATTCCTATGTGTACAGTATCATGCGCAGAATCCACTGTACCAATGATTGTCCCTATTGTATATATTCATTTTTACCTTTTTGCATCATGTATATTGCTTCTTTAGGAAATGTCCTTTTAATCTTTTCCCTTTAAGAAAAGTTGCCCTAATTTAGGGGTATAATTACCCTTATACTTGTAGCTGTAAAGAAATAGACAATTCTTAATACACTCTTTTGAGTATTCTCTTTCTTGCGTAAACACTCTGTTTGTTTGCACTTAGTATCACTCTTATTATTTTCCTTAAGTAAGGTTAGGTAGCAAATAATCTTACCGGACTAATTCGTGCGTCATATCGAATTGAGTCATGAGTCATCGGAAGTTCCATTAGTGTATCATATCCTCTGGAGTTATTCGTAGGTTTTGCTTACTGTTTCATCCTTCACTTTCCCCTTTTTGCATTGTCCTCATTAATCCTTTTTAAGCTTTCTACAAGCTTAGACCCATCCAGCAACTGGCTTTATTTGTTCTTGGTCATGGTTTGCATTATCTTGGTATTAAAGCGGAGGTTTTGTGTGGATTATAGTAGTTCTTTTTGAAGTTCTGTTACATTCTGTTTGTGTGTAAGAAAATAGAGTAGGTTACCATGTTCTTTTGACTATTGTGTTGTTAACTATTCGCTTTCTAAAGTAGTTGTTTAAACTTTGAATCTGAAAAATGACAAACCTAAATGTGAATGATGGTATTGGTGAAGACAATAGAGTTGCCCACCATAGACAATAATTTCAAGGAACTCCCAAAAGTACTAATGAGAGACTAGATGAGGTAGTTAACCTCTTAGTATACCTAACCTGAGCTATTCATACACTATTTTGTCGACTCACTAAGGCCGCGTGAAACACTCCACACCATTAGAGGTCAGAATTCAGCTCAACCTATTTGAGATAGAGGAGTAGGTGAACGAGTAAAGAGAAGAATTGATTTGGTAAGCATGGGAGACGAGGAAAAAGAAGAGCATTTTGGAGAAGAGCATATGTAAGACCTATAACCAACTATTCAGAATTTCGATTGGCTAAAAGATTCTATCAAGCTTAAATTATAAAGTAAAACTAAAAATATTAGTAAAAATATTAGTAAAAACAATCTCGTAAGTTTGAATTTAAGAAAATAAGTAATAAAATAAATGAATATAAAATTTTCAAATTTTAAGTATATTACTCGTTATTTATTAAAAATGCGTAAAATGGATTTCGATAATTAACGAATCGCTAGAGATAAATTATATAAATATTGAAAATCATAAAATAACTTAAATAATATTTAGGAATATTTATTTATACCATATATAAATTTACACATAGGTAGAAATGTGTGTAATTACTTAAAATACATAAAATGTACTAAAATAGTGTTAAATAATTAAAGAAAATTCATAATTAATTAAGAAAAAAATAAAGAAAAATTAGAAAAGTGAGGAAAATTCCAAAAAGTGGTCGTGGCAATCTAGAATTGAAGAAACAAAATCAACTAATTAAAATGCAACAAATAGAAAATTAAAAAAAGAAGAGATAAGGCAATTGTTTTGTTTAATTAATGTATAATAATTCCCCAAAACCTCTATAAATACCTTAAATTTTTCAAAAGCACATTTTGGATGTCTGAAATTGTAGAAAATTAGACATAGGTGAAATTGAGAGTAAATTGGGATTTTACAAAAAATTATAAAAAATTTGTGCAATTAGGGTTTTGGAAGGAAACCCACATCTGACGGCCACTTGGAAATGAACGGCTGCTACCACACTACTCCAACATCACCACCCAACTTGGCTAACACCGGTTGCCAGAATCCCAACGGCTAGGTAAGTCCATTTCCATCCTGATTTTGTAAAATTTATTAAAATTACTAATTTTGCCTAGAAAGTTATGAAATATGTTATTATGATGCTTTATTGTATGTAGATTTCGGTAAAAATAGCGATTAAGTTTAATCACGTATGTAAATATAGGGTGCTTAAGAAATTGAAAAAAAACCCGAACATGTTTAGGATTAGAAATAAATGACCTTAGGAGTATAGTTTTGAGCTCAAAATTTTTGTGTAGACTACTTAAGGGTTATAGAACAGTTCTATGAAACCCTTTTTCAAAAATTAATTTTTGAAATTTTTAGATAATTTTTAAGCCTTAAAATGATACATAAAATGGGTAATTTATGGTTAATTAAGTAATTAAATGGATAATTTACTGATTTGATGCATAATTATATGTTTTAGTATGTTGAAATTTGATGGAGTATGCTATTTGTAGCATTTGGAGTGTTAGATATAATTAATATGGTAATTATGTAGTAAATAAGTAATAAGAAAAAATAGTAAATTTTAAGTTAATTTGTAAATTAGGGTAATTAGGTTCAAAATCTGATTTGAGATGAATTTAGATATTTAGAATGTTATTTGATGTTGTGAGATGATATTTGAGGTGATGGAAATATTAGCTATGTACATTATGTACACATTAGATGATAATGTGTAATATGTAATTATGAGAAATTAATAATTTAAAAAAATTGGTTAGAATTGATATTATGATAATAATAGGAATATATAATAAATTTAATAGGAAACTTAAATTAGGATAATTATATGAAAAATGTAAGATTTTCTCATAACGGGGGTGAATTTAGTAATTAAATTAGGATTCAAGTATACCATATGGACTAGAACACTAGTTAGAAATTAAAAATGATATTTAGGATATTTGAAGATAATGCGATTAATTTCACATTATGGGTTGGAATGATTTCTTAGGGTATACATATAAATCTTTAACAAAAAAACTAAGTTAAAAACCTAATTTAAAAATCGATACGAAAATTAAAATAAAACTTAACATGATTTAAGAAAATTTGTAAAAGACTTAAAAACCTAAATAATTAAGAATATTAAACCTTCAACAAAATATAACAATAAGCGTTATAGGATAAAATTAACCTATAATAGTTATATGAAAAACTGAAACCACATTTATATCATAGGGATGATTACTGATGGCTTAAGTGAGTCGAATCTTGAGTGAGTGAGCGAGCGAGGAGTCTAGATAAGTTGGAATTAATATATTATTGTATTTCAAAGGCTTGAAATTGTACTTAATTGTGCTTGTTCTAAGCTGATGATATGATTTTGATTTGTTGCTTGGCTTGTATTGTATGAATTGTATGAAATGAATGATTATCTTAAATCGAACATAATCAAATATATGACCTGTAATCATAAATCAAACCTGTATAGCAACCCATTATTGACCCCTTCGAAAGGGATAGCATTAGATAGCATAATGAGTCACTTCTTCATTCTTAGTTGAACTAAGTAACAAGTGAGGAAGTCGCGACAAAGGTAAAGTCAATGGTTCGAAGGTAATTACAGGAGGAGTGGTATCTCTATTGCACAAGCCTGTGTTTGGTTGTGAGCCGTTGCATTAATGGCAACTCCTCAACTCGGATTAGAGTGGGCGTAATTTCTCTAATCTTACGATGAGCCGGATAACGTCGTGTGATGGCATTTACTTGAACATGCATTGCACCTAATAAGTTGGTTGATAACTTTGTTTATGTTTGTAGTATAGTTTTAAGTCTTCCATCCCGACTTACTGAGTTGTGATTATTCACATCCCTATAAACGTCATTGTAGGTGCTGACTAAGAAGCGGCTTACAACTACCCTAAAGCTAGCAACTGCTGGATCTTGGAGAGTAAGAAAAAACATTTGAAGAACAGACATATATTTTTAAGGTCTAAGCTCTTATTTTAGAATTTTTCATTTCTAAATAATATATTAGCTAGGAAATAAATTATGGTGAAACGTTGTAAACGTTAATTGTAATAACTGAATTATAGTGTATATATATATATTTTCTTACTTTCTTAGGTAAATGACTTATTTAAATTACGAACTGTTTACTTCAAAACGAGTTAGTTGTAGATGCCTTATGTAGATCAAGTTTAGGATAGTGGTTGTAAGACCAACTTCTATCTTAGAATGGTTTGCACGGTGAAGCTATTAGAACTTTACCGCTTTGGGCCATGACAGCGTATAGGAGTCCTTAAGGCATCCGACCACATGAAGCTTCAAATTCTGAGTTTCAATGGATCTGGGAATATTGACGAATATCTAGAATGGGAAGAGAAGGCAGAACATGTGTTTGATTATTATCAGTATGAGGATTATGAGAAAGTAAGAACGGTTGCTATTGAATTCTTAAGATACGCTACTATGTAGTGCAAGAATTTTCAAGCCATGAGAAGACGAGAAGAGTAATGAGAGATTAACACTTAGGTCAAGATAAAGAGAGTACTCAGATTGAGATTCGTGCTAGAAACATACCTTTAGGATACTTTCACTTGGCTTTAAGAGCTAAGATAAGGAGGCCGAACTGTTGATGAGTATGTTCAAGAGTTTCAAATGCTTATGATACGTTACGAAGTGGAGAAACCACCAGCTCGAATAGTCTCAAAGTTCGTTAGTGGATTAAGAGGAGACATTCAAGATATTATGGAGCTTCAATGATTTGACACAATGGATGAAGCTGTTAGGATTGCCCAGCGAGTAGAGAGGCAAAGAAGGAGCCTAGTACCAACTAAAATGCTGACTACCTGACCTGGACAGGCAAGTTACCGAGCTCAGTCTAGTATCGAGTCGAGTAGAAGGGTTAGTGTCAGAATCGAGAAGAAAGGCCGACCTGAAGGTAAAGTACCGACCTGAACTTATGAGAACGAGCAAGGGTCTAGTAGGAAGATGAGCTAAATCAAGTGCTTCAAATGTCAAGGGTTCGAACATATGGTTGCTCAATACCTGAACCTACAGACGATGGTCATTAAGGGAGACAACTTGAAGTTGGAAGTAGAGAGTATGGATGAGGAACCTGAGGAAGAGGAGGTTCCTGTCGAGAAAGAGTTGATTAAGAAAGACGTGTATGCCGAGGACTTGGGCTAGCTAATCATGGTTGTCTGATGCACTATGAGTATAGAACCCTCACAAGAGGAGGAGTAGAGAGAGAACTTATTTATATCACTTGCAAGGTGAATGATCAGATGTGCACCCTCATCGTAGATAGTGGAAGCTGCACCAGTGTGGTCTCAACCGACCTCATTTCAAAACTGAAATTGCCGACTGTTGCACATCCGAAGTCGTACAAGTTACATTAGTTGAGTGAGAACAGAGCATTATACGTCACTCGGCAAATACTGTTGTCGATCACTATTGACAATTACTCTCACCAGATTCTCTATGATGTGTTACCTATGTATGCTTCCCATGTGTTGCTAAGTAAACAACGATTGTTTGATAAGAGAGTCATACATGACAGCTACAGGGACACGTACATGTTCAAGAAGCATGATTGGAAGATCATACTGAATTCGATGCTGCTAAGAGAAGTTCATAAGTTATAGATTAAACTTGCTCGTGGATCGAAAAAGGCTCTGGTAATGAGTAGAGCCGAGCTCTAAAAGGCCATTAATGCCAATGAGTTGGCCATCTTGTTGGTCAGTTAACTAATGGAAATGAAGGAGCGGGGTGATTTACCCCAAGAGGTTAAGGAACTGTTAGATGAATATGTCAATCTGCTCCTAGAATAGTTACTTGAAGGGTTGCCCCCGACTCGAGGCATAGAGCATTGCATTGACTTAGTACTTGGTGTTGCACTGCTGAATAAGCCAGCTTATCGAATGAATCCCTAGTAAGCTTCCAAGCTTTAATGTCAAGTTAATGAGTTGCTGGAGAGAGGTTATGTGAGAGAGAGTCTTAACCCTTGTGTTGTGCCTATACTTCTAGTACCGAAGAAGGATAGAATTTAGTAAATGTATGTTAATAGTCGAGCCGTAAACAAAATCATGATCAAATGCAAGTATTCAATCATAAGGCTAGACTTAAGATTTTCAACAAGATTGATCTAAAGTCTAGCTATCATCAAATTCGCATGAGGCTAGGAGACGAGTGAAAGATTGCGTTTAAGACTTGACATGGACTTTATGAGTGGATGGTCATGCCCTTCGGCTTGTCGAATGCCCGAAGCACTTTTATGAGACTTATGAACCATGTGTTGAGTACTTTGATGACATCCTAGTATATAGTACTGACATGCCAAATCACTGTAAACATCTTAAGGCAGTCTTGGATATCCTTCGTGACGAGAGATTATCCGGCAATCTAAAGAAATGTTGCTTTTGCCAGGAGGAAGTAGTATTCTTAGGCTATATAGTAAACGAAAGAGGTTGCGAGTCAATGATGAGAAGATCTGAGTAATTGTTGAGTGACCAATCCCTATTACTTGTGCCGACGTGAGAAGTTTTCATGGGCTGGCTTTGTTTTACTGAAGGTTCATCAGGAGCTTTAGCACCCTTGCCACGCCACTTACTGAGTCAACAAAGAAGAATACCGACTTCCGATGGGGAGAAAGGGAGGAGAGGAGTTTTGCCAAGATTAAGGATAGGTTGACCTTCGCCCTAGTGTTAGTGTTCCCTAACTTCAACAAAATTTTTGAGCTAAAATGCGATGCGTCAGGCATTGGAATAAGTACTGTCCTGATGTAGGAAAGCCAACCAATTGCCTTCCACAGTGGAAAGCTCTGAAGACCTCAGTTGACTTACTTCGTATATGACAAAGAGCTTTTAGCACTAATCTAAGTCTTGTAAGTATGACAATACTATCTACTATCAAGAGAATTTGTCATGTATACTGACTATGAATCATTATGGTATCTCTAAAGTTAGACCAAGTTGTCAAAGTAGCAAGCGAGATAGGTTGAATTGCTTGAAGGATTCAATTTTATAATTAAGTATAAGCAGGGAAAGAGCAACATAGTTGCAAACGCTCTTTAGAGGAGACATGCGCTCTTAACAAAACTGCAGACCAGGCTATTTAGGTTTGCAAATATCAAAGAATAGTACTCCAAGGATACACACTTCGGACTAATAATTTCATGATGCGTGGATGGAAGGATAGTGGATAAATATCATGCTGAGGATGGTTACTTGTTCTAAGGTGGAAAATTATACTGCAAACTTGTTCATTGTGGGAACTATTGATTAGGGAAGCCCACAATGGAGGTCTCTTCGAACATTTTAGAGAAAGGCAGACGTGGGAGTTATTGAATGGTTGATTTTTTTGGTCGAGAATGAGGAGAGATGTGCACCGAGTGGTTGAAAGCTGTGTCATGTACAAGAAGGCTAAATGCGGAGTCGAGTAAGGGAGATAAATGTCCCTACCTATTCCCAGATAGCTATGGACTAAATTGAGCATGGACTTTGTTCTCAGACTATAGCGGACTGCCAGAAACAAAGATTCTATAATGGTCGCTGTAGATAGGTTCAATAAGATGGCACACTTCGTACCCTGCACCAAAACTAACGATGCTTTGGCTATTGCTTCTCTTTTCTTGTAGTAAATTGTGCAGTTACAAGGCTTACCAAGAAGTGTAGTCTCCAATAGAGACCTAAAGTTCTTAAGCTATTTCTAGAGAACCCTGTGGCGTCAACTAGAAACTAAATTACTCTTCAGTACCTCATGTTAACCCTAAATTGACTACTAAATAGAGGTAGTTAATCGTACTTTAGGGTCATTGCTCCAAGCTGCAGTAGGTAAGAACTTGGTTGATTCGGACATCTGCTTGCCAGTGGTTGAGTTTGCCTACAACCGAACTATGCATGACACCACTAAATAAACTCCCTTCGAGGTTGTTTATAGGTTTAATCTTGAGTTGTCTTTCTATGATGCCTTTGTACCAGTACCCGCGCAAGAGGACCCTAACACCTTGGCCAAAGCTCAATCTCTTTAGTATATCTATGACAAGGTCACTTGACACATCGACCAAGCTGCTAAAAGAATGCGTGACAAGACCAATGGTAGGACAGTTAAGCAATTTCAGTAGGGAGACTTGGTGTGGTTGTACCTTAGCAAGGAACGGTTTCCAAATAAGAAGAGAAACAAGCTATATACAAGAGCGAAAGGACCTTTCAAAATCCTTTAGAAGATCAATGATAACGCCTATAGATTGGAATTGCCCGAGAACTATGAGGTTTCTAATGTTTTCAACATTGCCGACCTTAGTCCTTACTACCCTAATGGAAAATTGAGCAAACATCATTCGGATTTGATCCCAAATCCAAAACAACTCGGAAGGAATTATGTGAATCAAGCTACGGGATCCTTGACCTGCAGCCGAGCCAGAGGACTAAAGGGGTTAGCAAGATAAATCCTTTTGTTCCAACTAACCCCTATCGAGGCTGAGTACTTTCTCACTGAGTCACCCTTCATGACGTACCGTATGACTGCTTACTCTTCTACAGTGTACCGAGGTGAAGATTATTCACTGGTGTCGAGCTATCCAGTTACTCAGTATATTCCTTATCGAGATATAGAGAGAGAGAGGCCGGACTAACTAAGCCACTCCTGCTTGGACAGGCCTATTTGCTCGTACTTTTTTGTCTACATTTCCTAACGACCTCGCCAATGCAGCATCACTACGTATACAGTATCATGCGTAGAATCCACCGCACCAACGATCGTCCTTATTGTATATTCATTTTTACTCTTTTGCATTATGTATATTGCTTCTTTAGGAAATGTTCTTTTAGGGGAAGTTGCCCTAACTTACAGATATAAATACCCTTGTACTTGTAGTTGTAAAGAGATAGACAATTCTTAATACACTCTTTTGAGTATTCTCTTCCTTGTGTAAACATTCTGTTTGTTTGCACTTAGTATTACTTTTATCCTTTCCCTTAAGCAAGGTTAGGTAGCGAATAACCTCGTTGAACTAATTCATACGTCATATCGAATTGAGCTGTGAGTCCTTGGAAGTTCCATTGGTGCATCATATCCTCTAAAGTTGTTCGTAGATTTTGCTTATTGTTTCATCCTTTACTTTCCCCTTTTTGCACTTTCCTTATTGATCTTTTTCGAGTTTTCTACAAGCTTAGACCCATTTAGCGATCGACTATGTCTGTTTTTGGTCATGGTTCACATAATTAGATTGGCTACGGACATATCAGATCAGTGCTGAATGAGACAGACCATTTAAAAGGTCAAGTCCATCTAGAACAAGGCTCCAAGGTCTCCCATAGCTCCTTAGAATCCAGCATTAGCCCTTTACCCGAAACTCTAGTGCACTTACCCGTTTTATTTATGTTATTTGGATTAACTTGTCTTATGTAATCCTTATTCGTCTTCTTGTTTCATTTGTCATTACTGGAATGCCACTAGGGCATCCTTTTATTCATTTATTTACAACTTTACCCCTTTTGTATAAATAAAGCATTTGTATAGTGTTTTAGGATATATATATACAACATTAATGAAAAACCCTTTTGAGTCCTTTTCTCTTTGAAAGCTCTCTGTTTCTTAGCTCTTATCAATCCCTTTAACAAGAATTGTGGTGAGCAACCCTATCACTCAGATCGGTGCGTCACATCCAGTGAGTTTTAAGTTCGCGTGTGGTTCTACGGTGTATCATATCCATAGAGTTAGTGTGCGAGATTTGCTAAACCATTAACTTTCATTCACCTTTTGAGCCATCTCGTGGCTCAGACCCACTCATTGGTTATACGTGATACTGGGCTCCGTGTGTTCATCTACGATGATCCGTATCAAAATCTCAATTAGCTTAAAGAGGATGATAAAAATCAAGGGCCGATAACACAATCCCGAGCATGAGGCCTTGTTTCCTTAGTTCATTCAACTGTTGAGAAGGATCTAACTCCAGGAGAGAAACTGTTCATCTAAGCCGACCTAGCATATCTTTTGAGCTCCTCTAAATTTATCTTCATGCACTTAATAGACGAAGAAGGCCCTAACATTGCCAAGTTGCATGATGCCCAAGGCCAACCAGCTCTATCATTGAGTTAACTTGTCAAGGCCGATCTACCTCCTTCTAAGCTTGATTTGCAACATTCCCCCACATTGAGTTACTGTCCTTAAGTTGCTGACTTAGCCAGCCTAGCTCTACTCAGCATCTAGTACCTATTTGGACCACTAGAATGAAAATTGGATACATATCCTGTCTTCTAATATCCGTCACATCCATACTATCCTTTATAAGAATATCCCCTTTTTTGTTTATGAATCTACCCTTATATATTATTTTTTTTCTCCTTAAGTAAGACTCATTTTTGTCATTTCTTATAACCAAGGACTTACCCCAATTAGGCTATATAAATATCTGCAATGTAAATTAGTTATACATAAATTTTCATCAGATAGAATTTTTGATATACTTTTCCTTTTTTTCCCGATTGAGTAATTCTCTTGCTTGGTCTCCTTACTCTTATCAATCTCTTTAGCAAAGATTGTGGCAAATAACCTACCTGACTTAGACTGGTGCATCATATCTAGAATGTTAGCTAGTCCGTATGTAGTTTTACAGTATATCATATCCGTAGACTTAGTGTTTGGTTTGCTAAACCATCAATTTCCATTTTCTCTTTAGACTATCTTGAGGTTTGGACCCATTTGAATTTGTATGACATGAGTAGTTGTGTGTCACCCTTCCTGATGATTTGTATCAAATTACTATGACACTTTCTAACTTATAATGAAGTTAGGAAGCATAAGAGTGTTTTTAGCCATTGCTACTGCAAATAAATGGACCACTCGTCAAATTATTATAAACAAGACTTTTCTTCATGGTAATCTTGATGAAGAGATTTATATGCATCCACCAGAGGAGTACTCTAAAGCCAAGCTAAATTGAGTTTATAAGCTTAAGAGATCTCTTTATGGTGTCAAACAAGCTTCTAGGCAATGGAGTTTAGAGATTTTTAGGTTCTTGGTGGCTCATGGTTTTGTTCAATCTTGCCATGATCATTCTTTGTTTGTGCATCATGTTTCTAATGGTTTTGTTGCTATTCTTTTGTATGTAGATGATATGCTTATTTCAAGATTAGATGCTTAATTCATTACTGACATTAAGCATAAGCTGAATGATGCTTTTACTATGAAAGACTTAGGTTATGCAAGATTTTTCCTTAGACTTGAGTTGTGTTCTTCTTTAGCTGGTATTATTATAAGTTAACACAAGTTAATCTTAGATCTACTAACCAATGTGGGTACGTTAACTTACAAGCCAGCCTCCACTCCCATGCCTACTAGTATAAAGCTTGATAGGGACACTAGAGATGCCATTTCTAATCCCACTTCTTATAGACGTCTTATTGGCTAATTAATCTACATTACTATGACTAGGCTTGAATTTGTTACTCGGTGCAATGGCTTAGTCAATTTTTATCTTATCCATCAAAGCAACACCATCAAGATTTAAGTCATCTTCTTTGATATTTGAAAGCAACATCTTCCCTTGGTCTATTTTACAGTCTTGATAATCAATTCTCTTTAGCAATCTTCTTTGATTCTGATTGAAGCAACAACTCACTTAATTGCAAGTTACTTACTAGTTCTTATGTTAAGTGTGACTCAACCTTAGTGTCTTAGAAAACCAAAAGTTATCCAATGGTATCTACCTTTGCAATGAAGGCTGAGTATCACAACCTTGCATCTACCGCCAAGGGAGATCTTTAGTTATCTTATCTCTTACATGACTTTGATATCTTAGTTATCCATCCAATTTCTCTTTACTGCGACAATAGATCAGTAATACTAATTCCCTCTAATCCATGCTGACATGGTAGAACTAAGCACATTGATATCTATATTCACTTTGTTAAAGATCATGTTACTTTTGTACTTCTCAAGCTTCATCATATTCCTATAACAGATTAAGTAGTAAATTTTTTTTTACAAGAGCACTCAGTGAGAAGCAACTTTAATTTTTTCCTTCTAAGTCGTCTCTTAAGATAGATCCAACTTGAAAGAAGAAGCAGTAAGGTTAGGGGGATATGAAGAGTAGTATTTGTATTTATTAGTTGAATGGACTACCATGGTGGAAGCTTAGCTACGGTGTAGCACTAATGTTGTAAATATTTGTTTTATCTAGCTATATTACAACTGAATCCCAATTGTAGGTAGTTAGATTAGTTATTTTAGTTTTTATTTTTTGTATATATATCATATTGGTTCTTAATGAAATGGTGATAATCATTTTCACCACATTCACTCTTTTCATCTTCCTTTCTTAAACAGAGTCTTTCTAACATATGATCATTACTTTAGTTGTTGCGCAATGCATAAATAGATTTGTTGAGAAAGTCTTATACTAGTTTTGGCACTTTTAGACACTTATGCATGAAGCTTTACATTTAGGTGGTGAGGACTTTCTATGAGCAAAAAAATGTTGTGACTCTTGTTGTAATAACAAAAGACATGGATACTCATTTGAAAAGTATAGATGTCTTAAATGATGCTTTAGGAGATTCAAGTACTCTAAAGGATGTAGATGTTCTTTCAAAAACTTATGGAACAAGGAATGCTAAGATAGAAATTTGACATCTATTACTACATAATCCATTAGTAAGTCAAGAATCTACTCAATAAATACAAGGAAATATTACAAATATACCCCCACCTATTGATAGTGTGCATAAACCCTAAACATGTCAAGTTGATTTGACTTTCTCATAAATTATGTAAGTACTCCTATTTATGATCCATTTGACATGGCTTTAGGTATCAAGATTTTGTGAGTTATTTGCATATTTCAAATAGTATAGGAGTGAAGTTGCACCTTGAAGTTTAAGGTTTACATACAATTAAGAAATAGTATAAGCGGTTTGTAACTTCATATAATTTCTACATCATAAATATTACATACCATGAATGTCTAGGTCAATTTCAAATAAAATGGTGATTCTATTTAAATACTAATTGGGAGATGAACGTTAAATGAAGTGATTCAAATAAATGTGCTACAATCTTTGTTATAAGCTATTAAGTAATCTAACACTTAAATACTGATGTAGCATCCACTCATCCCATCTTATCTTCTACCTCAATTTTCTTCTCTACTTTCTCTCTCTTCAATTAACAAAGAGTATATTAGAAAATCATCAACATAATCACAAAATTGTAGTTCTTGATTTTAGTTTTGCATCAAATAAAAGAATTGTCTTGAGTTATTATTGATAAGAACTATAATAGGTATCAATCATAAATATTCGTTAGAGCTCCTATTTTGGATGAAGCTTCAACATTATTGATAAATGTGTGAAATTATATTAAAATTCTAAGTAAGAAAGGAAGCACTTCATGTTGTTGCACTTTGTATGTAAAATGTTCTTCAAGAATGGAATATATTAACTATTAAGAATACTAGGTTTTATAAAGCATGTCTTAAGATCTTGCAATATTGATAAAAGAAGTTAATACTTCAAACAACAACCGCGATGCTTATTGTTAGGGCCTAAAACCTATTGAGTAGATTACCACTTCACTTGACACTAATAATATTTTGTTAAAATGGACTAAATTGACAAGAAACAAACTAGTTAATTCTTTCACAGTTTACTAAAAGCATTTGTGAGATGATCTTCATTGATGGTCTCATTTGAGGATTGGCATTTAAACATGGCACCACAAGCTTAATGATGGCATCTAGTTTATTCTTAATTCTAGATGTAGGAGGTGGAAGGCGTTGATCCAATAAGTCTTTCAGATTCATGGAGTTGCTAGCCAAGGAAGAACATATAGTCGAAACAGTATCACCAGGGTGATTTCCTTTGATCACTTCCAAAGCTAGCATACCAAAACTATACACATCACATTTCTCAGTAACTTTCGTTGTGTAAGCAAGCTCTGAAAAAAGTAAAATTAGAATTAAGATAACAATATTTATAATCAAAACATAAAAAAATTGTTGTAGTACTTACCGGGCGCAATATAACCATAAGTGCCTACTATAGTTGTCCAATTTGATGTGTCTCTCTTCAATAGCTTAGCAGTGCCAAAATCTGATAGACGAGCCTCATACTCAGAATTCAACAAAATGTTGTTGCTTGATACATCACGATGGATTATTGTAGGAATACAGTCATGATGCATGTATGCAAGGGCATGAGAAACACCTTCAACAATGTTTACTCTTTTTTTCCAGTCCAAACTCTTTGCTTCATCTTCTCCTTTTAAGATTTTAGATAAGCTCCCTCTTTCCAGATACTCATATACTAACATAAAATGTTGTGCATGAGAACAAAATCCATAAAGTTTAACAATATTCCTATGACGAATTTTAATCAATGCCTTAATCTCATTGAGAAACTCTTTAGGATATATTTGTGTGCTATCCGACATAGGATAAAGTTTCTTCACAGCTACAATGACACCTGAGGTCAATTGTCCTTTGAAAACGCTTCCATATCCACCTTTGCCGATGCAGTATGATTCACTAAAATCCTCTGTGGCTCTTACAATTTCTCCATACAGTACCTTACCATCCCAATTTAATATGGATAATGGTTCATGTGGTGCTTCTACTTGCTCTACTTGTGGACTGCCTTCTCTTCTTTTTGAAATAAACAATATACAAACAAAACATATTGCAAGAAGAACTAACCCCAGTATTAGGAAAATAATGAGAAGCACTTTATGCTTATCTTTTGAGGATCTCTTTGGTGTCAAAGGTGAAGATGGTTGGCATGGATGAAGTCTACTAATATTACCACATAATCCATCATTCTCCCGTAATGCATCAAAGGAAGCATTTACAAATGCAGTAGTATTAGGAATAAGACCGAAAAAATGATTGAACGATATGTCAACTATCTCTAAACCTAAAAGCTTCTTGAAAATCCTATCAATAGAGCCAGTAAAATGATTATGTGAGAGATTAAGCTTCATCAAGCTTTCCAAACTACCAAATTCGAACGGTAGATCACCACTAAGAGAGTTATTTTGTAAGTATAACTCATTCAATTGAATCAACTTGGACATTTGCATTGGAATCTTTTGGCTCAACCGATTGTTACTCAAATCTATTTTGTACAGTTTTGAACAATATTGTATACTTGGAGGGATCGACATGATTAGTTTATTCATTGAGAGATCCATTACCTCCAGTTCAATAAGAGATGAAATTTCTGGAATTGAGCCAATGAGTTTATTCTTGCAAAGATAAAGAAGTACAAGGTTTCTCAAATTGCCTAACGATGGGGGAATCATACCATTGAGGTTATTTTCTCCTAGTGACATATGGATCAATGAACTAAGGTTTCCAAGCTCATCTGGAATTGGGCCCATAAGTTGGTTTGTGCGAAGATAAAGACGAGTAAGGTTTCTCAAATTGCTTAATGATGGGGGGATCATGCCACTGAAGCTATTATTAGATAGACCAAGATTGACCATTGAACTAAGATTTCCAAGCTCCTTTGGAATTGGGCCTGTAAGTTAATTCTTATAAAGATGAAGAAGAGTGAGGTTCCTTAAATTGCCTAATGATGGGGGGATTATGCCACTCAAATTATTTTCATCCAAGTCAAGTTCGACCATTGAACTAAGGTTTCTAAACTCCTTTGGAATTGGGCCCGTAAGTCGATTCTTATAAAGATAAAGATGAGTGAGGTTCCTCAGATTGCCTAATGATGAGGGGATAGGACCAATCAAGTTATTTGTGTCAAGGACCAATTCCTCAAGATTGATTAAGTTCCCCAACTTAGAAGGAATTTCACCATCTAACTGATTATTGTCCATGTATAGAACTTGAAGGTTTGTGAGTTGGCCTATCTCCAATGGTATATTCTTGAAGAAGTTATTGATGGACAAGTCAAGAAAAGTGAGCTTTGTAAGGTTATCAATTTTATTAGGAATGGATCCAAAGAGATCATTAGCTGAAATATTCAAGTAAGTAAGGCTGAGGAGGGAAGAAAATGGGAATTCATCTAGCGTACCTTTTAAGTTTAACATGGCCAGATTAATGCTGGTTATGTTCCTTGTTTTGCCATCATCACATTGGATACCTTTCCAAGTGCAATGAGTGAAGCTGCTAGCATTATGAGGCAAAACCCATGAAGACAAGGAAATTTGATTCTGAAGACTAGCTTTCCATTTAAGTAGGCCATGGACTTCTTGTGTTATGGAACAATAAGCAAGAAATGGATTTTGTGTAAAATAGAAAAGAATAAAGAAAAGATATAAATTCCAGGCTTTGTGTGGGTGTAAAATCTGCATGGCTTTTAATTTAGCTTGGCTTGTATGGATCAAGCCTGGAGTGTGGATTATATAATAACTACTCAAACACCTCAACTTCCGGTGGGGCACTCAATTTAGAAAAATTGCATTTAATCTTGTTAGTTGTGAAGAAGTCTTGAGTCAGTCATGGTAAGTTGCAGAGTCTCGCAATTTGCTAACCTATTAGTTGGGTTTGAAATAGATAGTGATAGTGATTGATTAAGGTACATGATGTTGAAGACGAACTTTCACTTGTCGCCATTTCTGCAAATATGAAAGCGATGTACGTCTATCTCTGGCCCGCAGATGTATTAAGTAGAGAGGGAAACTTCGTACCACTCCTATAGACTTGCATCTAGTTAAGCAGACATTTTCACAAATTTAAATGGACCAAGCATAGCATAATTAATAGGGTTGCCTTTCTTTGCTTCCGAATTGCTTTTATGTGATAGCTTATCCATTCAATCTATGAGGTTAGGTTGAATATATTTCAATAGGGACTATTCAAGAAGTAGATTTTTTCCAATGATATATTTGCAAGTTTCCCTACGTAGTTGTTCGCATGTACCGAATAATGTAGATAGGATAGTGCTTTTTGTATTTTATCTTATTTTCTGTATTTATCATACTCTGTTAAAGAGAACATTTAGTGAACAATTGCGTCTTACGGGTGAGTTGATTATTGGAGGGAGATTAATTAAAAGAGCTAGGATATTCGTTCTGGGGGAAGAGAATAAGGAGCAGAGAGAATTGGATAGAGGAATTTGGCAATAACTGAGTGTAAGAGAGAAGATCATCCTTACCAGCCCTTTTATCGTCTTGTTTCAACGATGTCGGATATGGAGTAGACATTATTTATTTACCCATTATGTTTTAAAACAAGTATTTATCCAAATAGTATGTGGCCTAATCCATACTTATAATAATCATATGATTTTCTACAAACGAATTTTTGAATTTGTGAGATGTATAGAGATTGAAGAAGCATCTATGAAATTAAAATATGGGTATGTAAATTTTACTAGGAGCGTTATTATTGATATGTGAAGACCAACCAAACATTCTAATTCTATCTTGAAGAAAAATTGTTTGCACGCACCATTTTGGATTCTCTCGTTTATGGGATTTGAGTAGGTTGTAAGTGTGGGATTTGGCGTCAGAGTGAAGTGAGGGAGACTTAAAGAGCTAAGGTTTCAAATTGGGGGAGTAGAGAAATCAAGCCACTCGTTATATAGGCCAAGTAGTCCATGTCCATGAGACTACTCTTTACAATTCATTCATTTATTTACATGTTATGTTTAGAACAAGTATTTGCCTAAGTAATATATGGCCTAATCCATACTTAACAATAGTTCATATTCA
This sequence comes from Lumnitzera littorea, assembly GCA_024138015.1. Taxonomy (NCBI): domain Eukaryota; kingdom Viridiplantae; phylum Streptophyta; class Magnoliopsida; order Myrtales; family Combretaceae; genus Lumnitzera; species Lumnitzera littorea. The sequence goes on along the minus strand of JAMXBB010000004.1, from coordinate 201,936 downwards.
TATGTTTGTTGTTTGGTTTGGATTACAAGTCTATGTGTCACCTAAGGACATATAGAGAGTATATAGAAGGCAACAAGCCCTTCTTCCCTACAACTGATTTTAGTAGAGAAAGGACCCCAGTCGAATTGAAGTGCAAAGGATGTCGTGCATCGGTACTTGTACTATTCACTTGATAAACTTTCAGTTTATAACCATGTGACTTAAACAGGGGTGAAATGAGTGCAAGTGTTTCAAACTCACATCCTCTTTTTCTAATATCAGGATGAATTTTACATCTACAATCATCTAATCTAAAAAGTTTAAGTTTTTAAGTTGGTATGGTTTTTTAGTTATAAGTTAACAAGACATACCTTACAAATTTATCCTTTTAGCTTGTAGTAAGCTGAAAGGGAAAAACTATTAGAGTTATGGCATTCGGGATAATATTCTCATTCATCCTAAAAAATAACTACAAATTGCCTACTAAGTAAAACTTCTTGGAAGGCATTAGGTTTTTAATAAAACATGTGAATATCTAGTAATGGTAAAGATGATCTTTTGGTTAATGAGCATGGATAGAGTCAATTACATAATGGTCAACCAAAAACCAACCACCCTCCACATAAACCCCATTGTCAATTATTGTGATGGGACATTCGGTTTGAAAAAAACTTACCTAATTTTGCCTAACGTAGAAAATTTTATACTTAGTACTTGCTCTCACATCCATAAATTTTGTATCATTTCTAACTCTTACTTTCATTGTTAAATTCAAAGACTTGCATCTAGCTGACTTTTCTACATCCTTAGACAAACCAAGCATAATTAATAGGACTACCTTTCTTTGCTTCCCAATTACTTCAATTTAACAGCTTATCCTTGCAATATTAGGTTAGGTTGAATAGACAATTCAGAAAGTAGATTTATTTCAATAGTATATGTGGTATTTTGGTTACGATTCAATACATATATTATATTCATGATCTTTACAAGGTTGACTACCTACTTGTTTGCATGTAACGTATAATGTAAATATATAAGATATTGCTTTTTTATTTTTATCTATATTTTTTTGCATCAACTTTGATTTTCATATTCTTTTAAAGAAAACAATTAGCGTAATGTTGTCATAACGTATAAGTCAAGTATTGTTGGATGGACTCATTAAGTTTACGAGAGAGCTAGAGGTTTATTTCTTAGGGATATACCTACAAACTGAGGTGCCCATTAGGTTTCATGGAATAAGAAAATTTTTTGCAGGTACCATTTTAGATTCTCTCGCTTATGGGATTTGTGCAAGTTGTAAATATAGGATTTGGTGTCGAAGTGAAGTGAAGGAGATAAAAAGGGCTAGGGTTTCAAATTGGAGGAGTAGAGAAATCAAGCCACTCATTATTTAGGCCGAGTAGTCCATGTCCATGTCCATGAGACTACTCTTTTGTATTTATTTGTTTTTTCACCTATTACGTTTAGAACAAGTATTTATTGAGTAATATGTGGCCTAGTTCGTACTTAGCAGTAATTCACATTCATATGTTTGTTGTTTGGTTTGGATTATAAGTCTATGTGTCACTTAGGGATGTATAGAGAGTATATAAAAGGCAATGAAGTCGGACATTTTTTCCCTCTACAAGTGATTTTAATAGAGAAAGGACCTTAGTCAAATTGAAGTGCAAAGATGTCGTGTATCAGTACTTGTACTATTCCCTTGATAAACTTTCAATTTATAACCAGGTGACTTAAATAGGGGTAAAATAAGTGCAAGTGTTTCAAACTCGCATCCTCTTTTACTAATATTAGGACAAATTTTAGATCTAGAGTTATTTAATCTGAAAAGTTTAAGTTTTTAAGTTAATATGGTTTAAAATTTATTAGCTAATAAGACATATCTTATAAATTTGTCCTTTTAGCTCTTGATAGGCTAGAAGGGCAAAGCTCTTAAAGTTATGTCATCAAGTATAATATTCTTGTTCATCCTCAAAAATAACTGCAATTTACCTACTGAGTGAAACTTCTCGGAAGACATTAGATTTTTACTAAAACTTATGAATATCTAGCAATGATAAAAATAATCTTTTCGTTAATTAGTATGGATAGAGTCAATTATATCAATGGTCAACCAAAAACCAACCACCCCACATTATATGAATTATTGTGATGGGACCTTCGGTTTGAGAAAATCACACCTAATTTTGTCTAAGTTAGAAAATTTTGTACTTATTACTTGCTCTGACATCCATAGTTGAATTCATTAACTTTCATCTGGCAGACTGTTCAACCACCTTAGAGAGACCAAGAAAATTCATGATCCGGTTTTTAGGTCCATTTGATTCATTTGCGTGAGATTAAGGTTGCTGTCCTTTTCTTCCCAACTAATTCCATAGCTTTTCTTCAAAGGCTAATATAAAATTAAAAAAGAATGAATCACGCAGCATCCTTATCCAGGCATTTCATTAGTTTAGGTCGAAAGTAGCTCAATAGGGATATTCCAGCAGTAAATGTATCTTTAGATTAGGACACTGAACACTTGTAACTTTGTTACAATTCTATAAATATGAAGAGTTTTAGCTTTTATTAATTGATATTATGTATGAGGATATGATTCCTCTGGACTTATTATGCAGTGGACCATAAGGCAGTAGAACATGTGAAGACTTACTTGATCAGAAAAAGAGAAGTATCTATATAATGTCTGAATGGTTGCCCAATTTTTCTAAAATGAAATTCATACCTTGTTTTTTTCATGTCAGATGTTTTTTCTTCTCCCATGCATGAGTTCATTAGATAAATGCTATGGATATATTGTAAATGTTTCGAATAGAGTTTTATATTTTCAGTAAGTATGACTATTTATTTATCATATCTGCAAAATATTAAACGTTGTCTCAAAACTTGTTATACTACATCTGATGAGATAGAACAAGACTACCTGCCACGTGCCCTAAGAGCCAAAATTTGTATCATATAAGATACACCGATGTTGTCTTCTTTATCTTTTGGGCCGATTAAAGTGGCCCAATAGAATTTGATTGAAACAAATTCTAGCAACTTGTTCAAACAGTTAACAACAATCTATCAGGCAGAGTTTATTGCCCTTCAAACATTTTGGGATAGTATGCCGGAAGCACGGATGATATAGCCACCACGAAAGCTCCACCATCCCTATATTTCTAACTTCGAAAACTGTGATACGTGAGTTGAAATTCTTTTACTAAAAATCATTCGAACACATGTAACAAAATAAATTCAAAATCATTTAAAACAAAAATTAAAAACAATAATAATAAAGTAAACAGTTAAATTGTAAATATAAGGAAAAAATTGGCTAACTGAGGCTCAGATTCTCCTTTCATCAGATAAAAGTTAGGAACGCCACCATAGTTGCGATGATCGCCATGCCAAGATATGGTGGTTCTTGATGTATGTTATTTACTTATTATTTGCTTGACCCACTAAAAAATCATCATTGCCTCTTTTTACTCCTTTTTTTTCCCAACTATGAAAAACACAAATAAGGAGGGGTAAAAAAGGGGGATGATGCGATGATCGAGAAAGAGAGGGAAGGAGAAGTTCAACTTTGATTATAAATAAGGAGGGACATATGTGAGAGATTAGGGTTTCTTCCATAGAATTTTAGAGGGACAATAAGAGCTAGGAAGGATGACGTTGTTTATGGTGAGAGATTAAGGTTTTATCACTGATGTTTTGTTTAAGGGTAACTTTTGAAAATAAAATCAAACATGTGAAGGTAATTGAGATTCAGAGCTTATAGTCAGGAATGTTGTTTTAGCTGTTACTAGGAATGAGGATTTGATTGAATGGCATTACAAGGTCCTCATTTGCAATTAAACAATGTAATTGGGGGCCCATATGTAATAAGGAGGGAGTGGAATTACTGAAGAATACTAAGCTAAACTCGAAAGGGAAGGGGGGGTGAATCGAGTATAAGGACAAATTGTAATTCTTTTCAGATATAAACAACTAAATATAATAATAAGAGCAATCAAAACAACAATAGAACAATAATAAGTGCAGAAATTAAAAGAAATAGGGATAAAGAAGATCAAGCTCGAATATAACGTGAAGTTCGGAACGCCCTTGAGTCTCCATGGACACATAATACCTCTAACCGAGGACTTCACACCACTTTATTGATTTCTCAATCTAAACTCCAAGAACTACATAAACACAAACTTGATTACACAAGTTTCACACTCAACTCTCAACACAAATCACAATCTCAACTCTTAATACAAAAACTTAATCTCAAGAATTATTGGTATAGTGATTTTAACTCTCAATACTTGCAACTAATAACTCATAAGCATTACACTTCAAATCTCTCTAAATATTAACAATTTATGATACAAGAGACAATGAGAATTATAGACAACAAGAATACAAGAGAATGTTGAAATATTGCAACAAAAGATCAATTCTCTACTGTCTTTGGTCGGGTTGTTGAGCATTTATATTATCCATTCATTTCTTCTTGTTACAATGCATTCAATGCCTCAACGGCTAGTTGAATTTGACTTACTGACATTCTAATACTTTGAATTATCGACAAGCCGGTAAAAATTACTTTATTGGTAAGTGAATCGGCAAGCCGGTTCTTCCAGGTTAGTGAGTTTTTCTTTATGTTTTCCAAGGCTTTATATTGTCAGCTTGGTTCTTCCTTAAGCAGTCAACTCGGAAGGCTAAATATCACTTGAAAATTCTTTTAACACATAATAAACGAATACTCTTTGCAATATAACTTCAAGATCATTTGATCACCACTTCAAAAGATTAAATTTCTTATAAAGATAATTAATATATTTAATAATTAAGTAAGCTAACTAAACTTATTCAATTATCTAAAAAATAATCAAGTAATACTTAGTTTAATCATTCACTTATTTTGTTTTCTTAAAAAATAATAAGTTTAATTATATACTTTTTGTTTTGTTTTCATCAAAATCAAATAATGAACCTTAGGTTCAATAATCTCCCCTTTCTTGATGAGGATAAAACTCTTATACTTTAAATGCTTCCTCTCAATTTAATACTCCCCCTCAATTTAATACTCCCTCTCGATTTCAAGATATTTGACAATTAAATAAGATCAAGTGAATGCTTGCAAAATGAGAGTATATTGATGTGCTAATGAACTAAGTCTCATTTCTTAATAATTTTACATAAAGAATATATTAAACTTTCAAAGAATCAAGATATGCCAAAGTTATAAAATTAATATTATCTTTGAGTAACTATTAACAATTTGATGCAATACATGTTTTGACGCTCTAACAGTTTGAATATTTCTTCTCCTTTAGCCTCATAAAAAAAAGAGAGGAGGATCTAGGTGGTGAAGAGGGAAGAGGATTCAAGTTGAAATTTTGGCATAATTTCGACTTAAGCCTTAAAGTATGCCCCTTACAAAAGTGAAATCAAAGAAGCTAAAAACCATGTCAAATAAAATTTCCATAATGAATTCTTCAAAATTAGCTCATGCCACATCAAATGTTCAAAAATGTGAGGCAACTATGGGGAGTGTAATAGCTCTATGAGATACAAGAACCAAAAATAGTAAACAATATAAACAAGCAACATAAGTAATAAAAGTCAATAGAAAATAACAATAGTAGTAGCTAATGGCTAAATTCATAACATGAGAAAAATATAATGAAGAGTATATACAAAATAGATTAGAAGTTAGCAATTTATGCAACTTGTAGATCATCATATTTAAGTTAGAGGAGGAATAAGGCATGATGGGTAGTGATAGTTCATCTAAAAGTTGCTATAGTTCATCAAGGTGGCATCTTAATGATGGATGGAGGGTTGGTAGAGAGAGAAAGTCATGTGAAAGAGAAGAAGAGAGTGTAATTTGAATAAGTGAAGGGATTAATGAAAGATTGTGTAGATTTGGAGATGATTGATGAAGAAAAATTATGATTTTGAGAGTTTGGAGATGGAAGATTGAAGAGAGAGAAGGATTCTAAGGTTTAGGGGAAGAGAAAGAAAGGTTTTAGGAGAAGGATGGGGGAGAGATGGTACGATGCAATTTTAAGTCGCACTTGAAATTTGAAGAATTGGCTTGCTAGTATTTGGATGAGCCAGCATGCCAGTTAAGAGAATAGAAGCAAGATAAATTGCTTTAGGAGTAGAGCATACCGGCATGTCAGTGGTGAGATGGATCGGCTTGCCAATTACAAGAACTGAATCGAATATAAATGAAAAAGTAAAGCAGTATACCGGCTTGTCGGTACTTAGGTAAACCAGCTTATTGGTTAAGTGAACAGAAGTAAAAACAAGTTGTTAAATACGCAGATATACCGGCAAGTCGGTGAATTGTTTAACTGGTATGCTGGTTATCTACAAAATTGCAGAAAAACAGTAGGGCCTTTTGATTGAGCAAGTTTTCTAATCTAAACTGATTTGTAGAGATTCAAGCAACATCCTAACACTTCAAATAAGTTTATTTAAGTCCGTTAAGGCTTAAAAAACTCAATTTTTAACAAGAGAGCCAAGATTCATTTGAATTAATTCCATAGAGCTAAATAATTCATGATAAAGTAAAAGTATGCATGCATGAGCAAAAAAGGTGTATAAACATTGAGTTTTTGTACACCAACAAGTTAAGTAAATTTCAAATGTATGTTTGAGCATGGTAGGTACAAAATATAGCTTTAAGGCTCTACAAATTGAAAAATCACTACTCGAGTTCCTTAAAATCAAATGTTAAGCATAAATGTAGCTGTTGAATAAGTATGGATTCTTTCTCAAATTCAAGACAAGTTTATGGCTTGAGCATATTTAAAAGATACCAAGAACATAAAAAATGGATGATCAAACCAAGCAATATTCATATTAGCATATATAGTTATGAAATACTCCATAATGTACTTAGAACCTAAAAAGGGTCTAGAGAGGTCAAATATGCATGAAATTCAAATCAAGCTAGTTTGACCACTCAAACATCACTTAGGGATGAAAATAAGCATCTGAGACCTGATTTTAGGCACGAAAACCAATGCATAATTCATTTGTGCATATATCAACTTAATTACTTATGAATGACTTTAAATGTGCCCAAATCATGCTAAACGCTATGTTTTATGTATGAAATCTATATGAGCATGTTTCTTAGGTCCACTTCAGTATGAAAAGCTAGTATCTCAGCAACATTAGTAAGATTTAACAAGAATTAAGTCATTAGTTGCTAGAAAGTTCACTATTAAGCTATGCAAATGTATGGATGACTAATTTTGAGCAATGAGGCTTAGTTATCACAAATCAATACTTCAAGTAAGTTTCATCATCATGTTCAAGCATGTTGGAAGGAAAATATTGCAAGAAGGATTTGGAAGTCCTAAAATCACTACTTGAAATCATCAAAATCAACCATTAAATACAAATTGAGCTTAATGTCACACATACATACTAAATCAAGTTCATGATAATTTGACATTCTAAACAAGTTTCAATGGTATCTATAGATATAAGGGTAACATGATTGAGACATATAGCATGCAAATAGATAAAATGATTACATGACTTCCCAAACAATAATAAAAGCCTAATTTGAGTCTAAAAGAGTCTAATTTGCACAAAAACAAAAGTAGGCCAACTTAATCATTCGACTACAATCTATAGATAAGGAATTAGATTTGAATATGGAAATCGAAACATGGCAAAATTGTACACACATGATTCTAAGTATTCATGAGAAACTTTAAATGTGCACAAAAAGTATGATATTTGCAATTATCCATTCTAAGCAAGATTTATATGTGCATTATGACATGATGAGAGTTTAAGCATAGCATGTAAAGCTAGCATTTGCAAAAACACTAGTTAAATCCCTAAATATTTATTTAAGCTCAAATATGGTTGAAGATATTTCAATTATGTATAGTTTCATAATCAAATCAAGCCAAATATTTAACCATAAAATATTAGCATATTTAAACATGTAGGAGCTAACATTTGATATTAAAATCAAGAAATGGTAGATATGTGCACAAGGAAGTCTTAAGCAAATGTAGAAAACTTTAAGTGTACACAAAATATGTTAGTTGTTGTATAGAGACTACTTGAATGAATTTCTTGAATTAAATATCATGTCGGAGGCACTTTGAACTTTCTTTGACCATTCTCCATTCAAGTTTCTTAAGTTGCTCCCACTTGAAGTTCATACAAAAACATGTGATTGCTTCTTTGGTACCCATGTAAGTTTGGGTCCTTTGTGGTTAGTTGTAATAATATATCCTTGTCTTTTTGGAACCCAAGCCATTTTACCTTTATGATTCAAATCGGTATTGCGACGTATTGCATACATATGTGCAATATAGTCACATCTACTACAATAGTTACAAGTCTTAATTGTTGCTTTTACAAAGTGATTTTTGTAAGACTTATAAATATATTCCCTATTATAACTAATTCTAGTTTTGTTCAATCCTTGCCTTTGAAAGCCAAGGAGCTTATCTAAATTCTTTTCTCCATTCATGAACTTGCCTGTATTTTATTTTGAATCATCTAGGTTAAACTTTAAGATAGCATTTTCAATTTGAAGCTCTCTTAGCTTATCAACCATATCATCCTCATTTTTCATGCTATCAACTTTTGTTTCAAGAGAGTTACATTTTTCTTTCAATTGATCATTTTTCTTAGCCAACTCCTCATTCCTAAGATTTAAGGCTTCATTGATTCTATTTAATTTATCAACTTCTAACCTTAAGTGCTTATTATCCTCTTCTAAACTTTCTTTGACATCATTTACTTTATTATATTCATTTCTAAATAAATCAAATTCACTTCCTATTTCAATCATCATCTTGTTCTTCTTTTAAGCCTTAATAAATTCCTTAAGTAACTCATCATACATATTTTTGAGCTCATTAAATAAAGAACCACTAGAAGTAGAACATACCTCATTGTCCATTGCTAGTACATTTCTCCTTCTAAGTCACTTGAATCACTCCAAGTTGTTATCTTAGCCTTTTGCCTTGCTCCTTTCTCGACCTTCTTAAGATTCGGGCAATATTGTTAAATGTGACCTGGTTTTTGGCAATTATAGTACTTGATTACTTCTTTCTCCTTCCTTGACCGAGATATGTTTTCATCCTTATCTTTTGCCAATTTCCTATTGAACTTCATGAATTTCTTAAAATTTCTCGCGATCATTGCTACAACATTGTCATCATCATCCTCACTTCATCACTACTAGAGTACTCTTTGGTTGCTTTTAAAGCAATTGTTTTCTTCTTGGATTCCTTTCCTTGCTTTTTAATCATCTCATAAGTTTTAAGAGTTCCAAGAAGTTGCTCTTTTGGCATTGTATTAAGATTATGAGCTTCCTCAATTGCGGTTCTCTTGGCATCCTAATCTCTTGGCAAAGATCTAAGAATTTTGGAATTTATTTCAAGGTTAATAAATGTCTTTCCAAGAACACTCAAAGGATTGATAATATTGATGAATTTATTATGTATTTCATCAATAGTTTCATTTGGATCCATTCTAAAGTTATCAAATTGTCCACATAATAAGCTTATCTTTGTATCTCTTACTTGGCTAGTTCCTTCGTATGTTCCCTTTAATTCTTCCCAAATTTTCTTAGCACTCTTACATGTACAAACTCTATTAAAGTCATTTTCATTAATAGCATAATGCAAGATATTCATAGTTATTTCATTTAAGTCTAACAACTTTTAATCATTATCGATATAATTATCTTCTGCTTTACCTTCTATCTTGAACGGTCCTTTATTCACTACTTGCCATAATAACCTATTTTGTATTTTTAAGAATATACTTATTCTACATTTCCAATAAGGATAATTATTTCTAGTTAAGAGTAGTGGTCTATTTATATCTTGCCCTTTTATAAAACCTAGTGTATTAAATGACATGACCTTTACTTTAATGTGTGATTAAGCAAGTGACTAGAGACTAGATCTATTACCAATTGAAGAATACTAGGCTAAACTCAAGAGGGGAAGGGGGGGGGAGGGTGAATTGAGTTTAAGGACAAATTGCAATTCTTTTCCAATATAAACAACTAAATGCAACAATAGAACAATAATAAGTGCGGAAATTAAAAGAGATAGGGATAAGGAAGATCAAGCCCGAATATAACGTAGAGTTCGGACCGACCCCTAATCTCCAAGGACATACAATGCCTCCAACCAAGGACTACACACCACTTTATTGATTTCTTAATCCATACTCCAAGAGCTACACAAACATAAACTTGATTACACAAGTTTCACACTCACAACTCTCAACACAAATCACAACTCGACTCTCAATACAAAAACTCAATCATAAGAATTATTGGTATAGTACTTTTAACTCTCAATACTTGCAACTAATAGCTTATAAGCACTACACTTCAAATCTCTCTAAATATTAGCAATTTATGGTACAAGAGATAATGAGAATTATAGACAACAGGAATACAAAAGAATGTTCAAATATTACAACAAAAGATCAGTTATCTATTGTCGTTGGTCGAGTTGTTGAGCATTCATATTATCCATTCATTTCTTCCTGTTACAATGCATTCAATGCTCTAACAGCTAGTTGAATCTGATTTACCGGCATGTGGGTACTTTGAACTACTAGCATGTTGGTACTTTGAACTACTAGCATGTCGGTACCGACATACCGGTAAAAATTACTCTATCGGCAAGTGAACCAGTAAGCCGGTTCTTCTAGGTTAGTGAGTTTTTCTTTGTATTTTCTAAGGCTTTATATTATCAACCTGGTTCTTCCTTAAGCTGTTAACTCGGTAAGCCAAATATCACCTGAAAATTTTTTTAACACACAATAAACGAATACTCTTTGCAATATAACTTTAAGATCATTTGATCACCACTTCAAAAGATTAAATTTCATGTAGAGATAATTGATATATTTAATCATTAAGCAAGTTAATTGAACTTATTCAATTATCTAAAAAGTAATCAAGTAATACTTAGTTTAATCATCTACTTGTTTTGTTTTCTTAGAAAACAATAAGTTTAATTATATACTGTTTGTTTTGTTCTTATCAAAATCAAATAATGAACCCTAGGTTCAACAATTACCATTCCCCCAAAGTGAACATGAAGACTAGTGGATATTATATAAAGCATGACTAAAATAATGCAATATCAACATAAAAAGTTAATCATTCAAATTACTTGAACAATGCTTATTGCAATGGCCTGAAACCTAATCAGTAGTTACGTCACCTCACTTGACACTGATAATATTTTGTTACAATAGACTTTATCAACAAGAAACAAATTTAGCTAACTCTTTAAATAATTGTCAAAAACTTTTGTGAGAGGATCTTCATTGATGGTTTCATTTGAGGATTAGCATCTAAGTATGGAACCACAAACTCAATAATGGCACCTAGTTTATTCCTGACTCTAAATTTAAGAGGTGGAAGGCATTGATCCAATAAATCTTTTATATTCAGGGAGTTATTAGCCGAGGAAGAACGTATAATTGAAATGGTATCAAAGATGTTGGTAGAACCTTATTTATAGAAAACTTTAATTAGCTTATCTCTCAAGCTTTTGTTTTCTTGTCAACTTAATCTTCTCTTTAGTCTTATGTTGGAATGTTGGAAATATGGGTACATAAAACCCCACTTGTTGCTGCCATTAGTATGTGAACATACTCTTCCATGTTTTTCTGTTCTCATTTCAAAATACATCATCCATGAAATTACGGCTTATTGAATTAGGTTGCTTGTCTTGTGAAATTTGCATGTTTAAAAAAAGAAAAATCCTTTTCCCTTCTAGAAATGGCACCTAGATGTAGGAGAAATATTTTTCACATGTTTCTTGTTGGGAGTCATGAATGATCTCATGGCTTACCTCATCTTAAGTTGTTTATTCAATTTTTCTTCTTTATTCTTATCTAATCTTTAGTTCTTATTTTTTATTATTATTATTTTTACTTGTGTTTTGGCGCTACATGTATTTTTAGGGTCTTAGTTTGTTTATTTCATGTGTTGGTTATAAGAATTCATTTAGTTAGCTTGTTAGTTTTTTTTTTTTAAGTTTTTTTAATTTAACTAACATTTTTGTGTTGACTTTGATTGACCAAATATTTCTACCTTTAATTTGTCAATTCTAAGGAATATAGATAGTTGTTATCATTATTTATAGATATCTTAGCAAGTTTTGATCATCACTCTTAAATCTCTCTTAACAATTTTAGCTTATTTTCAATATATCTCTAAATATTTTCTAGTGATTTGTCTAACTTATACTATAACTTTTAAGGGTTCACAGTAAAATAAAGAAAATCTTTGTTAATAGATGAGGAACGTAACACAAGATATTTTCATGCATCTACTTTATCGAGACGAGCAAAAGGGATAATTCTTGGTCTTTTTAATAGATGTAGGAACTGGATAACGAAACACAAGGACTTAGAAAACCTCATAACTAAGCACTATGTTGATTTGTTTACTACTGATAGATGCTTGGTAAAGCTACTTCACCATTGTGGCCATCTTTATGGAGTTTCTTTAGTGATTTAGAAGAAAAAAAATTTACTAACTAGTGACATTATAGAGGAAAATATGGAGCATAACTAACACCAGGTGTAGATAGATTGGGCTCTTTATTCTTTAAGTTGTGTTGGCTAATGATGGAAGACTCAATTTTCAAGCTCATCAAAGACATCTAACGTAAAGAAAAGATTCTAAGTAATATTAATCAAACCTTCATTGTCCTCTTTCCTAAAATGGAAGGTACTAATTGACTAAATGATTTCCAATCAAGTAGTTTGTGCACAACGCTATACAAGATGATTGGGAAGGTTTAAGTTAACAAGTTAAGACACTTTCTTGCAGTACTTATCAGCTTAGAATGGTCTAGCTTTGTAAATAAGAGGGAATAAGGCATGGATGTTGGTTAAATTTGACCTGGAGAATGCTTACAATAGGATAGAATGAGATTTCATCTAAAAAGCTCTTCTAAGTTTCAACTTTCCAAATAAATGGACCAATTTAATTGGGTCATGCTTAGAGAGTAGTTATTTTGAGACACTTCTAAATGGGCAATATTAAGAGAGTTTTAGGCATCTCAAGGTTTGAGACAAGGAGACCTTATGTCTCCTTACTCATTCATTATTGCTACAGGAGTGTTAAGCTGAAGTATCAAGAAACCAGTATCTCTTGGTGAGTGGAAGCTTATTAGATTTTGAGGCTCGAACCTTGCTTTATCCTACATCTTTTTTTTTTCAATGATTTAATTCTCATGGGGGAGGTGACGGTGCCAAATGCAAGATTAATGCATAATGTCCCGAACACCTTCGAATTATTGTCAAGACAAAAAGTCATGCCAAATCTTATACTCTTTTCTCATAAAATCTACATCCATCCCTAAAAGAGAAAATTTGTAACACCTTTAGAATCAACATGAATGTTGTGTGTGAGCCCTTAAAATTGCATTTAGGCAATTATAACTAGATTTAGGGTTTTTGGGAAAATTTATCTGATTGAGCCCAGATTTTATGATTAGATTAGAAAAGTTAGTTGAAGTGACATAGTGGAGTTGGATTATAAAAATAATAACCCAAAGTCGTAATTTCAATCTTAGAAGTATATATAATATAGCTTAAAAGTCGTTGAAACTCCTACAATCGAACTCAAAATATGACAAAAATTTAGAAATATGTTAATTAAGTTATAAAAGGAAATAATCATAGTATAATATACTATATAAATATATAAGTATTTTTATGAATATATTTGGTATATATAATAATTATACCCGTAAATTAGCTTGAAATTATATAATTATATATAATATGTGATAAACTCATAAGAATAAATAAGAAATATACCTTAAAAATAAAAGATGTGATGGAAGCATAAATATATTAGTATGTTTACACATTATATATATCAATTATATATGATATATATACGTATATTAATAAAATTACTAAATAATTAATATAATATACAGAAAATACTAATATTTCACTTAAAAATCATTATAAACATATCCTAAAGCTTGGAAATTGTTGGAAAATGGTGTAGCAACTTCATATCTGCTTCTATGCTGAATCAAAAGGAGAAATCCTAAGGAAACTATACCTCATGCTTAGATTAAAGTGAAAGAAAAAGGAAGAAAAATTTGTAAAAAATTAGAGGAAGAAATCCAGCTGACTAAAACTATATATAAAGGATTTAGTATGTTTTATACATTTTAGAAGCTAGNAAGTGAAATAATTAATATAATATACAGAAAATACTAATATTTCACTTAAAAATCATTATAAACATATCCTAAAGCTTGGAAATTGTTGGAAAATGGTGTAGCAACTTCATATCTGCTTCTATGCTGAATCAAAAGGAGAAATCCTAAGGAAACTATACCTCATGCTTAGATTAAAGTGAAAGAAAAAGGAAGAAAAATTTGTAAAAAATTAGAGGAAGAAATCCAGCTGACTAAAACTATATATAAAGGATTTAGTATGTTTTATACATTTTAGAAGCTAGAGCACTCAAAGAAAAATTTTTGAGGAATTTTAGGAAAATAAGAAAAAAATACATAAAATAGAGTAACCTCCTAAGTTAATACGATTCCCTAACATTCTGATGACTTGCTATTAAACCTTGCCACCACCAAGTAAAGCCACCAACATCTAGCCTTTCCAATACACCCTTACCAACTAATGGTGGTCGAAGCTTCAATGAATAAGCATGTCGATTTTCTACCTTATTTTTCATTAAATTCTAAAAACATTAAATCAATCAAAAAAATTATGAAAAATTGTATTTCTAGGTTATTTTCTTATATACTTTCATGCAATAATTTTAATTTTGCAAAATTAATAATATTTTTTGTACTTGTATAATAAAATGATTATTCATCCAAAAATTCAAATTCAAAATAAATATACTAAATGATGTTTTTTGACATGCAAAATTTTCTATATTCTATGTGACATTTAGTTAATTTCTACGTAGCCAGATTTTTAATTTAAGTATGTTTAATATTTAGTATAATTTTTTACCTTAAAAATAGCTATAAATAGGGAAAATTGTGAAATAAATTGATTTTTGTAAGATTAATTGATGTTCACTAACTTCTGGTGATTTGTAATAATATGAGGACATATTAGGAATAATTTTGTATGAAAATGATAATATTTGCTTAATAAAATGCGATTTAAGGGTAAAAACATAATTATACGTATATAGGTAATAAACCCAATAGTATGAAACCACATATGGAATGAATTCCCCATATTTTTAGGAGTTTTCATAAATTTTTGAGGAATGATTTGGTGACCTGAGCAATTTATTGTGAATTTTAGTAATAAAACAACCTCATTTATTAACTGGGACATGTTTTTAGTGAAATAAAACTTATATACATTCATACTGATTAGGTTTGGTTAGAGGGGATTTTATATCATATTTCATGATATTATATTACCTAGATTAGGATATACGCATGTTAGGGCTATAAATTATATATATTACTAAGTTATTTTAGGAAATTATGTAAAATATAGCTTATTTATATTTTATGAATACAATATAATAAGGTTTGTTATAGGAATATAAAAGTATAATAGAAAATAAGAAAATATCATTTAAAAATCATCTCTTGAAATAGAATCCGTAATATGTATCGCAAAGTTTGTATGAACCAATAACACCACTTTTATTAAAATTGGATAATCTTAGGTAATTTAACACATATTTTTATAATATTATAAGAATTTACGTACTATGATAATCTTATCATAATTGAAATGTAAATTGATTGATTAAAAGTACATTTCAATACGATCGAAATGATATATTATAAGTAATAATATAATTACATATATTATTGATACTTAATACCTTAACATAACTTATATAATAAAACAATATTTCATTATATAAGGAAAATAATAATATACTTCAGAATGGAATAAAAATATAGATAAAACCCCAATATTTTCATAACTCTTACAAAAACCAAATCTAGGTTTTGTATATATAGGATCTCTTAGAGTAAAGTATCAACGTTAAAGGTTTATCTTAGTGAGCATTAGAATAGGTAAGTTGGGATTACGGCTTTATACTTGTTGAGATACTATATCAAAGTATTTAGAGGTTTAAGAGTACTTCTACTTGTGGTTGTAAATTAGCTGTTTGTAAACATGCCATGCGTATGATTGGTATTCTGTTTGCGATAGGAGTTGAACTCCTTAGTGTGTTATTCTGCATGATTACATCGTTTTGTATTGTGTAAACTTTTCTAGCCACCCCTATATGGAATTAATGGTGATTTGATTGTTAACATTATCGAACATGTATAACAACCGTTAGGGAAATGACTAAGAGTGTCTGATCAAATACAAACTCTCTTCGATGAGGATAGTTAAAATGATTCCTTCCTCCTTCTTACTTGAACAAAGCAATAAGCAAAGAGGTTGTGGTGAGGGTTAGGGGTTGTGGTTCAAAAGTAGTTATGGGAGGAAGGTATTCTCCATTACATGAGACCAAGTTTAGTCTCATTTTGAGTCATGATAAACTTCTCAATTCTGGTTAGAAGGGATGTAATTTCTTTGACCTCACAATGGACTGAATAGCATTGCATGATGTTTCGAGTGATTGATTGCATTACGTTTCATTATAATTAATAACCTTATTTGTGATTATACGGTGCTCTTCTGACTTCATCTTATTTACTGAGTTAGTTGCAATCACATCCTTATAGACTCTTTTACGAATGACGAATGTGAGTTTAAGATGTTCAGATATCACTACTCTCAGGTTAGTACGTAATTGGCTGGGAAAGTGAGGAAAGAATAATCTACTGAATCTAGGATTTTAACTTTTCTTTTTAGTTTTGAGGAAACTAATTGAGATTTCCTTATGATGCCCACTAGTTTCCTATCTTATTGAAAATAGACTTTAAGATTTGTGGCTTTTTTAAACCGTTAATGTAAATTATAACTCTATGTATGGAAATGCTTATACAGATACTATTATATTATCGGACAATAGGTTGTACTAAACAAGTATTTTGAAAAGCTATACGATAAGTTTGATTACTATCAAGTGTCAGATTGGATGCTTCAAATTGGTTAAGTCATGTATGTCTTGTATAAACTATATATGTGATAGTAGTTGTAAAGTCAGCTTCTATCTTATGTTAGTTTATACAACGAGATTATTACAACTTCTCATATTTGAGGTGTGGCGCTGCGTTAGGAAAATAACTTGGTATACCAGTTAAGATTGTTAGTCAATTGAAGACCTCTTATTTTTTCCTTAGTAGAGATGATTAAGAGAAAGTTGGTTGGCTGAAAATCAAAACTCTTGAGTACTCTTGCTAAGAAGATCTTAATTACCTCCATCTTGGAGAATATAACTATCTACTACTCCTAAATGGTACTACTACCAGCAACAATTTGCAAGATTTTAGAGAAATCATATAGAGACTTCATTTAGGGAGATCAAGAGGGAATAAGAAAAATACAATGGATCTCATGGGGAATGTGCAAAAGATCGAGAGAAGAAGGAGGCCTCAGGTTTTTGGATCTTAATCGAAGTAACAAATCCAACTTCACAAAATTGGCATAAACTGTCTAAAAGTAAGATCTGCTTTGGACTAGGTTCTTTAAAGTAAAATATAAATGGTATAATGGAAACTGTAAGACCTACAAGCAACTATCCAAAGTTTGGCTCGTAGAATTTAGAGCGATCGGTTAAAGGAATCCGACCGAGTCTAAATTATCATATAAAGTTAAAAATATTAATGAAAATGATCTCGTAAGTTCGAATTTAAGGAAATAAGCAATAAAATAAAAGAATATAAAATTTTCAAATTTTAAGTATATAACTCATTATTTATCGAAAATACGTAAAATGCATTTTGATAACTATCGAATGGCTAGAGATAAACTATATGTATTCTAAAAATCATAGAATGACCTAAATAATATTTATGAATATTTATTTGTACTATATATGAATTTATATGTAAGTAGAAATACGCGTAATTATTTAAAATACGCGAAATATGCTAAAATAATACTAAATAAATAAATAAAATTCATAATTAATTAGGGAAAAATCAAGAAAAATATAGAAAAATGAGGAAAAGTCTAGAAGTGGGGCGTGACAATCTGAAAAGTAAAGAAGGAAATCAACCAATTAAAATGCAACAAATAGAAAGTGAAAAAAAAAAAAGAAGAGATAAGGCAATTGTTTTGTTTAATTAATGCACAATAATTCTCTAACACCTCTATAAATAGTAAGAAAATTTCAAAAGCTCATTTGGTTAGTTTAGAGAGTGAGAAAATTAGAGAGAGGCGAAATTGAGAGTAAATTAGGATTTTACAAAAATTTAGCAAAAATTTGTGCAATTAAGACTTTTAAGGAGAACCTAGACCCGATGAGCAGTTAGGAATAGATGGCCACCACCACCATATGGTGGTGGCAGCGCCTAGGTGCCCCGACATACCCATGGCGACTGACGGTTACTGGAGCCACCTAAACCGATGAGTTCAATTTTCAGCCTTATTTTGTGTAATTTTATAAAAATAGTAAATATTTTTAGAAAATTATGAATTTTATTATTCTGGAATATTTTAGTATGTAGTTTTTAGGAAAAATATTATTTTGATAAAAATATGTCTTGTGATATATAGTCATTAAGAAATTATGCAAAACCGAATATGTTTCGGTTTAGAAATAAATGATCTTAGGAGTGTAGTTTGAGCCCAAAATTTTTGTGTAAACTACTTAGATGATATAGAATAGTGCTATGAAGCCCATTTTCAAAAATTAATTTTCAAAATTTTTAGATAATTTTTAGGCCTTAAAATGATGCATAAAATGGGTAATTTAGGGTTAATTAAGTAATTAAATAGGTAATTATTGATTTGATGCACAATTATATGTTTTAGGATGTTGAAATCTAATAGAGTATGCTATTTGTAGTATTTGGAGTGTTAGATGTAATTATTAGCATATTATGTAGTAAATAAGTAATAGGAAAAAATAGTAAATTTTAAGTTAATTTTGTAAATTAGGGTAATTAGGTGTAGAATCTAATTTAGGATGAATTTAGATATTTTGAAATGATAATTGACGTTGGGAGATGGTAATTAGAGTAATAGAAATATTAGATGTGTATTATGTACAAATAAGTGATAGTACATAATATGCAATTATTAGAAATATAATAAATAGAAGATATTAAAATAAAAATTAATATTATATATATAATAGGGATATATAATAAATTTGATAGAAATCTTAAATTTATGTAATTATATGAAAAATGTAAAAATTTCTTACATCAAGAGTAAATTCGGTACACTAATAAGAATTTAAGTGTACTAGGTAGAATAAAATACTGACTAGGGGTAATTATGGTATTTAAGATATCTAAAAGTAATATGATTAATTTCACATTATGAGTTGAAATGAGTTTTTAGGGTTCGGGTATAAAATAGTACTTAGAAATTGAACTTGAACTAGAACTAGAACCTAATTTAGAGATTGATGTGAAAACCGAACTCGAACTTAGCCCCAAACCTATAATAATTGTAAAAGATTTGAGAAGCTAGATAACTGGACATATTAAACCTTAAACAAAAGATAACAATAAGTATCATAAGATAAAACCAACTTATAATAGTTATATGAAAAACTGAAATCATGTTTGTGTTATAGTAATGATCGGTGATGGCTAGAGGAGTCAAGGTTAGTTGGGATTAATACGTTGTTGTATTTTGGAGGCTTGGGATTATACTTGATTGTGCTTGTTAGATAGTTGGTTGTGTGCATGTGCTTGATTATGAGTGATGCTATGATTCTATTTGTTGTTATAGCTTGTATTGTATGAAGTGATCGATCACCTTAAACTGAACTTAACAAAGATATGACTTATAAATATAAATCGGACTTGCATAGTAACCCATTAGGGGAAATTTAGGATTCTCTGGCCAAATACCGACCCCTTTAAAAGGGATAGTGTTGGATAGCATAGTGAGTCCTTTCTTTATCCTTTGTCGAACTAAGTAACAAGCGAGGAGGTAATCGTAGGAGAAGCAGTGTCTCCATTGCACAAGCCTGGGTTTAGTAGTGAGTTGTCGCATTAATGGCAACTTCTCAACTAAGATTAAAGTGGGTTCCTTCTTCATCCTTAGTCAGACAACATTATGCAATGGCATTTGCTTGAATATGTATTGTACCAAATGATTTGGTTGATAATCTTGTTTGTGTTTGTGGTATAGTTTTAAGTCCTCCATCTTAATTTACTGAATTGTGGTTGCTCACATCTCTATAGACGTCATTGCAGGTGCTGGCTAAGAAGCGGCTTACAACTACTATAAAGCTAGCAATTACTAGACCCTAGAGAGTAAAGGAAAACATTTGAAAAATAGACATATATTTTTAAGGTCTAAGCTCTTATATTAGAATTTTTCATTTTTGAATAATGTATTAACTACGTTAAATGTAATAATTGAATTCTAGTGTATATATATATTTTTTCATTTTCTTAGATAAATGATTTATTTAAATTACGAACTGTTTACTTCAAAGTCTGTTAATTGTGGACGCCTTGTGTAAATCAGGTCTAGGATGGCGGTTGTAAGGCTAACTTCTATCTTAGAATGGTTTACATGGCGAGGCTGTTACGGTTCTACCACTTCAAGGCGTGACAGAAACTTTAGGAGAAAGAGATGATCCAATGCTTATAACTCTATCCTAAAGCAATCTCATTAGCCAAAGGATAAGTTAACTTTACCATGATCACAAATATCAAAAGCCAACTTTTGGTTGGATAGATGGACAAGACACGGATGAGTACAAGAATTAATCCATGGTCCTCTAATCTGTAGCTCTATAATGCTAATAATAGTAGCAACTTGAGATGAACCAAATGGATGGAATGAGAGTAGAATTAGTTTCCCTATAGATGAGACTATAGCAACAAAGTTAGGGATCTTTAACTCAATGTTGCAAGAAGTTGGTATCTGGGAGGAAGCACATGACAACTAGTGGATACAAGACATAGATGGTGAAGTCAAAAGCAAAACTATGTAAAGAATTCTTAAACGAGAATAAAGTAGTACTAAGATAATAGGAAAATGGGATTGGGTATGGAAGATGCTAATAATTCCACAATACAACACATGCTTTGGTGTATTATTCTTGAGGGCATGCCAATAAAAGATCGGCCGGCAACAAGAGGCGTGAATGTTGATGGCCTGTATGTGCTATGCAATGTGGAATAAGAAAACTTAAGGTACATCCTTTACAACTATTTGACTATTAAATGAGTTTGGAACACTTTTGGATGGAAGAACCTACTCGAAGTCAACAAACGTAAAGACCTAGTGGTGTGGATTAAGACAAATGTTTTTACTGGAAAATCAACTGGAATTCCTTAGTTTGTCTGAGGCAAACAATGTTTCTTTTTGCCTTAAGAAGGATATGGAGGGAAAGGAACGATCGGGTGTTTCGTAGAAGTAATGGTAATTTAAATTGGATACAAAGAGTACGAAAAGAGGCCCATGGATGTTAAACGATAAACAAGAGAAAGAGGTTATTGGAAGGAAAGGATGCAAGTAAATGGAGTTGGACAAAACCATCATACAAATGGAAAAAATTAAATAGGGATGCTGTTATAGATTGAAGAGGAGTCAAAGCGGCTATAGTGATGGTGGCAAGAGACAAAGCTAGGAAAGTTGTTAGAATAGGTTGGAAAAACCTTGCTGGAATTTCTACCCTAGAAGCAGAATTGAGTACCATTGTGTTTGCATTGTAGATGGCTATTAACAAGAGGTAAAGCAAGATTATTATAGAATTTGATAGCTCACTTGCCATAGAGATCTCACTTGCCATAGAGATGATCGAGTGAGGATATGTTGGAAGAGCCTCAAATTCAATAATTATTCGATACTGTCTTGAACTAACAAATAAGTTTAATAAGGTCATTATTTGCAAAGCCAAGCATGAAGCAAATGAGATAGCAAATCGACTGGCCAAGGAAGGATTGACAGTGGCTCCAACTTGTGTTTTTTAGTTTATTTTTCTAGATGTTATTATGGATTATGTTTTGTTTGATTCAGGTATTGATTAGAATGGTTGTCCTTCTAGGAGGTAGAACTTTAGTATTGTGCCACTAGGATAGTTTGTTGAACTTCTTTTTCCTTTGTTTAGTATATTTAAAATATCAAAAAAAGAAAATTTGAGAATTTCTTAATAAGAGTCCTAATATGTAATAACAGAAGGGTTAGGTAAAAATATAATTCCCAAAGATTAAAGCAAATGAGTAAGCTTTTTTTTTATTTTTTATTTTTTTTTATTCTCATCTCATATTTCTCACTTATCTTTATTAGAAATAAAATCAAATTGTATTTTGAAATAGGAAAATGAAAATGTGTATCATAGTAATTGAATATAATACTAGCGGACAATGAACTTACATTATATGTGCAAAAAATATAAAATAAGGAGAGAGAAAAGGGGGGGGAAGATAAAGAAAGATATGGAATACAATTAATAGGAAAAAGTGAGAAAATAAGAAAGTAAAAATACAAAATAAGAAGAGAAATGAAAAGAGAGGTAAACGAGTAAGTGAATGTATTTACTAATTACTTATAATTTTAACAATTAATTTTAGTATTTTTTTTAAATAATAAATATATAATTTTAAGGATAACTGTTACTTAATTATTTATTGATTTTAATAATATAGATTAGACAAGCACGGGAGTGCGCTCGTTTCCATGAATTTGGATGATGTGATCCCATGCACCTATTACTGTTAGCGGGAATCACCTGGGAAGTTGTTTCCGTGCTCTTCCTTCCATCTCTATACTTATAAAACCCTTTGGCCTTCGGCTATCTTCCTCCCCACAGCAAAACAAAAACCATCATGTCTTCCTCCCCTTCTCTCCTCTCTCTCTACGCTTTTCTTCGGTAAGTCTCTCCCTCTGCCTTCCTATCTTGCTCTTTTTTTTTTTTTTTTCCTCCTGTTGTTAGCCTTTTTTTTTTTTTTTTCATGCATTTAGATGATATCAAGCCCGTTTATACATAACAAAAAATTATATATAGACAGAAATTCTTGGATGAGACTTGATAACGATCTACGTGTAATTTATACAACCCACTAAGAGATACTTTAACGAATAAAATGTAAACATGTGTCCATTTCGGTATTTTTTCGGGCTTAAAACTCTCAGTCGTCACCTTTATTTTATTTAGTGTTGTTCAATTTAATCAGTTGTGCAAAGTATGCATGTATCCTCGATCAGCATGTATACACTTTGTAAGCAGTTTTCCTACTTTTTGAATACCGCAAATATAATTAATATATACATATATTTTCCTTTTGGTTTTTGATATTGAAAAAAGTTATTCGTGCTAGCAAATACATATCTGTCAACACGAAAAAAGCCAGAACGGACAAAGAAGTTTAATGGTACAAGTGGAAGTGGAAGAGTTTGTGCACATCTTAAATACTGAGAGTAGTTTTGTTTGTACTGTACTTTTGTTCGAAACTTAATAATCAACTAGTTCAAAAAAGATATATAAACTTGGTCGAGACTTAATAATGATTTACGTGCAGAAATCGGATAAGTTGCTTTAGGAAAATCAATGTATATATATCATTTTAGTGTTTTCTGGAATTTAAACTCTCGATATATCCATCCCATCTCATATATATCTGGGAATTTCGTTTTGTCCGATCCAATCACTCTAACGTAGTATATTAAATTTTACACTAGGAATAGTTAAGGATATCCCTCCGTAATATTAGAATTTGGCATACTAGAATCACTCGGTGCCTTTTCCTCCCATTTGGGTCCATTTTATATTATAGAATGTTATTCCGTCGCTGTAGTATATTGAACATTTCATGCTTTTAAGGGAACTACTGAACCCCCTGAAGCAATTATATTGCATTTAGTGGCTAAATCAAAAACATTGTTGAAGGTGTCTGGTCGGGAAGAGATACGGATAAACTACGATTTTGTGGTATCCTCCCCGGATGTAGCGCTGCATCCAAGCCTCGCCCACAAGGTATCAGCCTACGTCCGGATCCATCACGAAAACAAAAATAAGCTCCATTAATGCTCATTGATACTAACAATGGGATAGGAAGAAAATTATCAAGTTTACAAGTTATAAGTTTGAAAGTTTATCGTACATATTTTTATCATGTTTAATACAATTTTATGTATTTATATATAGTGTTCACATTAAAGAATTCATCTAAAAATAGATTTGATTTTTGCATTTGGAAACCATTCTGATAATTTTCAAACATTTTACTTCTTATATTAGAAAATGAAGAAGAAGAAAAAGTAGTGAGTTTTCTCTTATTATAGAAAAAATAATATTGTATTTTTTTTTTTCCTCATAATAGAAAGATATAGTAATAGTAAATTTCCTATAGTGAAATTTTTCTACATTTACTCATGATTTTTACCTTAAATTATTTTAGGAGTTTTCTATATGTATTTATTTATTTTTGTTATTATTATTCTTAAATTTATTAGCTGTGATTTCATTTTATTTAAACGCAGTATTCTGCTACAAATATGAACACAAGTTTCTTGAATCAAGATATAAAGTTAAAGACAAAAATCAAACCCTTCATGAGCTGGAGCTAAAGTGTTAAGTCCACGTGGTTCGTCTTAGTGTATCTACAGAGAATTTGCATATGCAATATGTATGTGTGATGATGGTCATTGATGATGGGCAGGGAATTCAAGATGGTCTGCCAGTTATCAAGTGGCATGAGATTGTGGAGGTTGACATTGAACCTTTACATGCAGAACACGTTCAGGTGGATTTACTTTTTTATGTTTTGGCACTTTCTCTTTCTATATATATTGCTGTCCGAATTTGACAAATACACGCATAGTACTAAGTTAACGTTGTTTGGTTTGTTTTTGTATAAAAAGGTTGAGTCATCGGAACAGATTAAAGAATATGTGGAAGCAATCAAAGCAATGTTGGAATCCATGAATGATGGAGAGATTAGCATCTCAGCTTATGACACCGCATGGGTTGCTCTCGTTAAAAATGAAAGTGGGGCTCCTCAATTCCCATCATCTCTCCAGTGGATTGCCAACAATCAGATAGCTGATGGATCTTGGGGTGGTAGTGAAATAGTCCTAGCCCATGATCAAATTATGAATACCCTCGCTTGTGTTGTTGCTCTAAAGTATTGGAACATCCATCCTGAAAAATGTGCAAAAGGTACACTACTTATGACCCTAATCTCTATTTCTACAATTAGAGTATATGTTCAATGCGCACCTATCATTTTTTAAAATGCAGGGCCAATTTTCTTTATATAAGAAACAACAAAAGATATATTTATCTATATGTACAGTTTGTTCTACCTATATTTTACTGCTATTTCACTTAATGCAATATAGGAATGTCGTTTTTGAAAGAAAACGTGCATAAATTGGAGGATGAGAACACCGAGCACATGCCAATTGGGTTTGAAGTAGCTTTCTCTTCACTAATAGAAATAGCTCGAAAATTGGACATTGAAATCCGAAATGATGACTGTGCCGCCTTGAGGGAGATCTACGACAAGAGAAATCTAAAGCTTATCAGGTATAGAATCCAAAACTCAAGCTTTGGTCATGGTTGTGTCTTCTACTTTTACGATCTTTTATACGACAAAAAACAACGTAGCAAAATGAAAAGCAACCTTATCTTGTAATATATATTTTGGACGGGCATGAACATGATGAGGGGTCCTGGCTTTGTTAAAGAAGTGTGTTAATGTGATTGTAATTATTACTTGCGTGTTGGCATTAGGATACCAAAAGACATATTACACAAAGTGCCCACAACACTACTTTATATCTTGGAAGGCATGGCAGGCTTGGACTGGGAAAAGCTTCTTCAATTGCAGGGCCTAGATGGCTCTTTCTTATTTTCTCCATCCTCCACTGCCTTCGCACTCATGGAAGCTAAAGACACCAATTGCTTCAAATATTTAAAACAAGTTGTTGATAGGTTCAATGGAGGAGGTATTTGTCTTTTCACCTTCCGTATTTAAATTGATTCACTTTGCTAGCTGCCTTTCACTTTCAATTCCTTTTCCATTTTTCCTTATATGATTTTCATCCTGTGTTAGTGCCCAACGTGTGTCCGGTTGATCTTTTTCGAGCATTTGTGGGCTGTCGACCGGTTACAGCGGCTGGGGATTTCGAGATATTTCGAGCATGAGATCCAACAATGCATCGGCTATGTCAAAAGGTGAAACCACGTTTAATATTTAAGAAGATGCTGTATTTTGGGAGAATTATAATGGACATGATCAATATTTTGAGATAAATTTAAATAGGGAATCATTATTTTAAAATGTTTAAATAAAAGATTAATATTTTATAAAGTAGTTCAAACAATTTTATTTGAACTTACTCTCAAACGTTGATCTTTTTTATTGTAATTGTCCTATGTTATATAACTTGCATCAAAAAGGAAAAAAACTATATTTCCAGTAGCTCCAATATTTTATTTATAGTAAATTCTACTTACTATCATTGCGACCGTTAATTTAAATATTCAGATATTGGACGGATAAAGGAATCTGCCGGGCGAGAAATTCACTAATTAGTGATATTGATGATACAGCTATGGGTTTTAGGCTATTGAGATTACATGGACATGATGCTTCTGCGGGTAACTTTTTGGCTTTATTTCCCCTTGGCATACATTTAAGGAAGACAACAATTAAGGATGTTTTTCGTTTTTCTTTTACGTTGTACACGATGTATTTAAGCAGTTTCAGAAGGATGGTGAATTTTTCAGTTTCATGGGACAGTCCATGGAGTCGGTGACCGGGATCTTTAATCCGTATAGAGCTTCTCAGTTGCTTTTCCCAGGAGAGGAAGTTCTTGAGGAAAAAACAAGCAGCCAATCAACTTCTAGATAAATATTACCAAGGACTTACCAGGCGAAGTAAATCCATTTACTTGCCTTCTATTTTCCTGCTGTGTCTAATATTCAGATTATAGTTAGTTTAGGATTAAAAAAGATGGTTGTACCTGATAGTATGGCCTTATTAATTAACTTAATTGGCTAAGAGATTTGTCAATTTTCAATTTGATTCTTAATTTTCTCAACTAATTAATTTTAACATTAATTAATTTCTTGGAGTTATTATGAGGGAACAAAAACTGATCACAACTTTTTTTTTTTTCCAGCTAAATAATATTACCTCTAATGATGCCAAAGTACAAGGGGTTAAAAAGAACCACAAGATAGTTTGAACAAATAACTAGAGTGTAAATATCAACCACAGAACACTTTATTATAATCATGCAATTATATTTCCTCCAATGAGTTCCAAGGATTTTATACTCCTGCTTACAATACCCAATAGAAATAACAATATATACCCAAAAAAAGAAAAGAAAAAAAGCATAGAAGAGAAAACTACCAAATACATGAAGATTGTAACTTTGCCACTTAACTATTTCTTTACCTGAATTCTTTTCAAACCTAAATCTCATTTAAATTCAAGAATTAAATTCAACAATTATGTATCACGTATCAGTCTTCTTTAGACATAGTGTATTGCCTGTTAGCTAACTTATAGTGGATTAATCAAAATTTGTAAAATAAAATTTTCCTAAGTTACATTTTAGCCTACACAAAAACAACAACAATTAATTTAAACAAGAGATAAAAAATAAATTTACATTTTCTGAAAAATTGAGTTAAGTAAAAGATAACTTACACCTACTTTTGAGAAATAGCCTCGTATTAACATTGACAAGCCAAAAAATGACTAGGTGGGATATGCACTGGATGTCCCCTGGTATGCGAGTTTACCTCGTCTAGAAACGAGATTTTAATTTAAGCAGTACGGAGGCAAAGATGATGTATGGATTGGCAAGACTTTATACAGGTGAATTTTTCATATTTTCTCGTTAGTTTCATTTTCCATTTTCTTTCTCAGGTCTGTCTTGGTTGTAATTACTAGTACGAAACTGTTAAGTTCAAATTGTCAAGAAATTTAATTACTAGTACAACCTTTTCACAAGATTTTGTTGATAAATATGCTATATGCAGTTCTCAAGAGTCTGAAAAAAAAAAAATTTATTATATATTGCCGTATCAAGTATCAACCTCTCACATAAAATACAAAAAGTAAAGAAAATACAAAATCCATCAACATATAAGACTTCAAAAGAAAACTAACAACAAATCGAGGCAATCTAAACTTTGACGGATGCGGAAACTTTCCACACTAACAGACATGCCATCTATCAATTGGTTTGGATAGCCTCATTATTGGTGTGTATTGTTATATTTGATTTTTATAATATATTTATATTCCATATGTAATTAAAATTTGATTTTGATAAAGATTATCAGCTCTATCTAGTTTATGCCTGATTGAAATTAGTATTTAAAATAATGAATATGTATCTTATATAATATGTATAAAGAGAGAAAGTAACATAAAATTATTTCTCATACGACAACAATTAAATCTAACAACTGAATATAATAATTTTTTAATATGAATTAAAAACTTTTTAAATCACATATATCTATACATACATAAATCAATATGCAAACATTCACATACACACATATATATACACATTTACATATATATATATATGTATGTGTGTGCACGTGTGTGTATATTTGTATCTATATATGTGTGTGTGTAAATACTTTTTTTAAGAACTAAACCATTAGTAATTAGTTAAGAATGTTTACATGTACAAAATAAGATGAAAACATATGAAATTATACTAATATCAATGATATATAACTATCTTATTAAAATATTAATTATATATGCTTCATTTGTGTACGCTACAATAAATAACGTAATGAGATATTCAATCATATGAAGACTGGTTAGGCATAGAATTATTTAGTCTACAGTATTATTTATTATATGTGTTAAATAAAAAATGAATGTTTGATTAACATTTATTTTGATCGATATCGTTACCTATTGCTTTTGCAAAATGTATATCCTAATGAAAATCGAAGGCAAAAGTAATGAATGACATAAAGATTAGAAAGGATACATAGGTAGGTTAAGTGTTTTACGGGGTACTAATACTTTCCTTCCATCTTATTCTTGTCTCATTTTGGCTAGCAGTTCTCCTTGGATTAGTTAAAAATAATTTATTTTTATTGATAGTGTGCTTATGGATGCCAAAATTTCAAGGGGTCTTTCCAGTATATTAACTAAAATCTAAAAAAAAAAAAAAATTTCTCACTTTTCTATATATTAGCTTTTCATATAGCGTTATGAGTGCATATCATTTTTGCTAGCAGTTCTACTAGAAAAATGAGTTTTTTTAAGGAAAAAAAAAATTAAAACTTATTAAGTAGTTTTGCAAATATACCACCTGAGGGACCCTCGAAGTAAATACACAGCAAATAAATTTTTTTCTTAATTACGCAGGATGCCCTACGTCAACAACAACTTGTATCTGGAGCCAGGGAAAATTGATTACAATAACTGTCAAGCATTACACGGATCTGAATGGGACAACATCCAACTGTAAAGACAAAGCCACTTATGTCTATCAAACATGACTACCTTAAAGCAGTGCTTAGAATTCTCTCTGTAATGGTAATAATCCATGGGTGGAACTCGAAGTGCAAGCTTGCAGAAATTGGAGTAAATAGAAAAACACTCCTTTTGGCTTATTTTCTAGTAGCAGCTACTACTTTCGAACCAGAAAGGTCAAGAGAACGACTTGCTTGGGCTACAACAACCACTTTAGTGGAGAGTATTGCAACATATTTTGATGCAGAAAATGCTTCATATGATCAGAGAAGAGCATTCGTTCATGAGTTTAAGAGCATCTCTAAGACCCTGGACTACATAAATGGATGGTACGTAATGAATATCTTCAAAATATAATATTTATTGATAAACAAATAAATTTCTAATGTGTAGCTTATTTTAGAATAACATGTCTGACATAATATTGGGCGTATTTGTAATATCAAAAAAGTTGAATTTTATGAGTCAATATATTAAGTTACACAAAGACTTGATTTTAAAATACTTAACGATAGGCAAATCAAGGAAATTTAATTTCAGTATTATTGGTAAAATAGTATTGCAATGGAATTATCGGTACATTATTTTCATGATTATAACCTAAATTTTTATAATTAAAACCTTGTAGCGAGCATCTCGCTGCAATAATCTTATTATAACTGCTTTAAACTATTCTAAGATTATTTATATTTTTTGCAATAACGTTTATTTAAGTAATTGTTTATCTGATGGTACCATGGAACAAGTATGAGATATTATCATTTAATTAAATTTTTGGCCTTCAGAAAATCTGAAGCCATACATTTAAAAGGATACAGGATCCATTTTAATATTGGATTCTATTCGTTGTTGGTTTACCTTAGCAGCAAATGGTTTGACTATGTTGGATATCCACTGCTTTGTCCGTTTCTAATAAAAACTTATTCCATGTCCAATACGAACAACATTTAATTGTGTAATGATAAAAGTGGAATATGCTCGAAGTGCGCAACTTTTGAAAGGAATTGACAATGAATATGATAAGGAGCATATAGGGTGTGTCTTTTGTTGGGTTTCATTGGTTCCACTATGCAGCAGCTTCGAAACATTCTTGTAAAAGTTTCATTTTTCCTAAATAAGGAAATATTATTATTATTATTATTATGTGACTATTGCAGGAGCTTGGGTCCAAACAAAGGAGGACAAGGGAGGCTACTTCAAACACTTCTTCGAACCCTAAACCAGCTGTCACTGGACGCCTTGATTTGCGCACGGCCGAGACATTCGCCGTCCTTTACGTAATGTTGTAAGTACTCCACATGTGCATTCCTTTCCACGTATTATATAGAAGACACCTGAAATATTACGTGTAATTTCGATTCAAACTATACACACATCTAATTGCTGGGATTTGTGGAAAAAGAATACGCAGAATTTAGGAAACTATTAATGTGTATTTTATGTTACTTGATAATAAAAATATTTTTTATGCATTTTCCCTCCCTCTTTTCAATATAATGAAATCAGAGTGTTATAAAATGTGAACAGTTTTCCTTCTTGGATTTTCCGTAAGTGTTTGGTATTGGTTAAGTGGACAGATATAAGCTAAGAGGGAAAAACTGAAATTCTTATTAATATTAGTAATTTACGAATACGACCCCTTATAGTAATTTCAATTGCGCTTAATCCTTATATTTGATGCCGGGCATTATTCTTAAATTACTTTTACGTCCTATTTTACATTTTCCCCATGGATAAAATATTAATGTATCAAAATAAAATAAATAAGTATAAACTTAAAAGGCAAAATAATCATGGAGGAGTTTAAAAACACATTTGATTTGGGAGTTCAGTTTAGATCCTCAATCTTAACACGGGAAATAAATATTAAAGGATAGTATTTACAATTTACTGTAGCCTTTATAAATAAATAGATGGTTCTATAAAAATAAATAAATAAGTTTATAGGGAAATATAGGGAAAGGATGGCAACAGGAAAGAGATATGGATCTAATGCTAATTTTGTAAACTTATTTATTTTCTGAATTGGTCAGAAATGAATACAAGCCTTAGAATTTGAAGTGATATGGTGGCTATCATTTTAGGGAGGTAATCCACTTTGGAATATATGGAATTCTGTTTTATAAGTATCAAATGTAGAATAGACATTTATACCAAAATACTTTCATTTTTCAATTTCATAAGCATTCTTCAGGACATGATGGAGGTATTCTTTTTCTTTATATCTCTAGTACATTTTATATATTATTTCTGTTCTTTTTTTATTCCATCCATTATTTCAATTCCTTAGGTCACCTTTTTTTTTCCCAAGCACATACTCTTCTCACAAAAGAGGCATGTAAAATTGGTTAATAATCATTAGATGGTATTTCTTTCTTATCGTATTCACATCTTTTCGATACTTTTACAGATAAATTAAGTGCTTGGATTTGTAAATATTTTATTTCAATATCTGGGCTTCCTTTCTCATTTGCAGTAATTCTTTTGATAGTTTCATTTAGGTGCTTCCCTTTGAGTTTGTTGTGGTGGCACACCATCTTTGCTTACGTACTCTATAATTATAAGACATCATGCAAACATTATTTGTGATTTTGCTTTACATAGAACTGCCAAGATACGGTTCTTAGTGGTTTTACGTGTAAAAATGCGAGGGGTCCTTGCTGAGTTCGAGAAACTACAGAGTCAAGCAAGTTCGGGCAATTGTTTCAAGATTCGCTTAAGATTGCGTATTCTAAGAAATCTAATCTGCTCTAGACTGTGATTATACGTGGATATTTGTTTTTGAGATAACAATTACTATGTAAACTTTACGTGTTTTTAACTTTATATTGAAAGTTTGAAACCGTTAAATATTATATTCAATTAAATTTTACTTTTAGATTTTTGAGTTTGCTAAATGTTATATCCAACTTACCTCTTAACTTATCAAAAGCACTATCCCATTATCTTAGATGGATAATGTGGCAAATAATCCTTCGTCAAATTTTATAGCTATGTGTATTATTGCGAATTTATCAAGTCAAAATTTGATCAAGTATGATATTTTGTAAATTCGGACTTTAGATATAAAATTAAAAAAAAATGCCCACTAAAGTTTAAGTAATGATATTGAAATTGTCCCTCTATTTTTTTTAATAACTTACTTTGATTTTTAAAATTGAAAAAAAAAAAGATATGAAAAAAGATAATAAAATTAGACCAGGTGCATCCACAATGTCCTACAAAAAATGATAAAAGCTGTATAAGAATACATCTTTAAGACCGATTACGCAACCAATGACAATTGATCAATACATCATATCAATTATATATTGTGGAATGGCTTCTGATTCTGAAGAACATGACAAGGAGTCAAGCATGCACTGATTCTCATGTGTTTTATTTGTATTGTTTACTTGACAGTGGGTAAAGTGGCTTGTAAGATGGGAAGAGGAAGGTGACAGCTACGTCGGAGTTGCCGAACTAATTGTGCAGACTATGTATCTGGTAGCTGGTCGTCGTGTCCCGGAGGAGGTCTTGTCTCATCCCCTCTCCAGTCTCACCAACACAATATGCCATCGGCTAGGAAACCCTCAAATTAAGGAACAGGTAAATTTTCATTGAATATTGAATCGTTTTCATCAACTATAATGTTATTTGTCTTCTCTTATGAACAATATACTCTCTTCTTTTGACCACCCACACGTAACGACGATAAGAAGAACGTTTGCATTAATTGATAGACATAATCAATAAATAGTGATGCCTCAATGAATATATATTTGTTTTGTCAACAATCTTAGTTCTATGTCAATATGCACACAGAATCATCAGAGATTGCCCCGGTACTAATCGATGTGCTCAGTATTTATATGATCAACATGTTATGCTTTGTGGGATCTTATAAGTCAATGGTGGAAAAGAATGACTTTGATACCACTAATAATGTATAATTTCTACATGATTGAAATACAATTTTTTTTTTTAGGATTTTCTAATTAATAAGAATTGAAAAAGGATTGCTAGATAAATGATAAAAAAAAAATGGTAAGATGTGACTTATTCTAATAATAGCATTTAACATGATAACAATAAAAATAACTTAGATTTGCCACATCCAACCACAAGGATGTTCTTAGATTTGTGGATCGAAATTAATTTAATGGTACCTTTTATTGACATTTTTTCCCACCACAAATGTTTTATAAAGCTCTTGGACCTCCAAATTTTGAGTATCCTACTTTCACAATATATGATGTTTTAAGTGCTTAATATA
>JAMXBB010000004.1:0-154555 GCA_024138015.1 Lumnitzera littorea | reverse complement strand
TTTCTCTACAATACAATATAAAGATTACAAGTGAAAACAAAAGTACAAGTCTTAAATAATTTTGCACTTAAAAGAAATAGCACTTAAAAGAAATAGCACTTGTTGTAGAACCTTGATTCGATGCAACTCTCTAAAGAAGTATTCGAAGCT
The DNA here is from genome assembly GCA_024138015.1 of Lumnitzera littorea. Lineage (NCBI taxonomy): Eukaryota > Viridiplantae > Streptophyta > Magnoliopsida > Myrtales > Combretaceae > Lumnitzera > Lumnitzera littorea. Next base: position 154,405 of record JAMXBB010000004.1, on the reverse strand, counting down.
TTTCAGAAGGTAAAAACAAATCAAGAATCTTTTTGTATAACGATAGTATTTTTTTCAGAGTTATCTATCCACATTTTGAATATTTTCTCCTTTCATATTGACTTTTTCCAATGACTAAAATTCTAAAGATTTTCTTCATTTCCATAATTATTCAATCGTTAGTTATTTTAGATAATCCTTGGATATTTTCGAGAGAAGATCTTGGTATTTTGAATTTCAAACTCCAATCTCCTTGATTTGTTCAGATCAAATACACTTAAATTCATAACCATCAGATAAGCTTTTATTTTGACGAAAAGATAATCTTTTTCAGATATTTCTAGATAAATTTCATTTTGAATTTCCACAAAATCTGAAAATCCAACTCAACTTTATCCTTATCCATATTTGTGTTTAACTTCATTTTTCAAAAATCGCTTAAAGATACTCCCTATGGATCTTAACTCCATCTCTAGTGAAATGGGATTAAGTGTATTTTTCTAATATACCCAATCTAGTAGAGTTATGTCCTGATTAATTCGAATATGATTTAAATTAAGATTCTACGTAATTTTTGTAGAGCAACCTTCTAAAGAGTATCAGTCTTCTTTTCTTAAAATTCTATGAACAAGCTTCTAAAGTGTTGTACCAATTCTTTTTATAAGAGCTTCTATAATACTTTATGAAGACTTTCCAGAATAGACTATTTTCAAACAATTTGAAGCTTCTGAATGCAACTTAATTTTGCGAAAACTAAACTTTCTGAAAATCCTTCTGTAAGCCTGCATTTTTAAAGATTCATTAGCTTTTAACCCTTTTGTTATCATTAAAATGTATGAGAGATATCTAATATTCTCCCTCTTTTTGATGATAACAAAAATGTTATTACAAAACCATATCATAAACAAATATATATATATATATTCATAATCACTTATTCATGCATCATACAATGTTTATGCAATATAATGTAATATGAGTGGGACTGATTGTGGTTTTTCTCTCTCCCTTTTTTGTTATCATTCTTAATAAACTCACCCTTAATCTTTATAAAATGTGCAAGTATGAATAAACAAAATCTTGATTGCAGAAATAACAAAACATAAGAGATCAAACTACATTGATTAAGGAAGTAACATAACTAAGTTCAGAAACAGAAAAAACAAGTCCACAGATGGACAAAACAAACAAGATAAGGTTTTTGTTAGTACAAGAGAAAGAAAAACATAAAAGCAATCTTTTTTTGGATCTTTTTGTTTTCTTTTTAGCACATAACTTGAATCTGCTATAGCATGAAGGAAGATCTTTATTAGGAGTAAAAGTAGTTTCAAAAGCTGTTGCCACAGATGAAGTGGGTTCTTTCTCTTTATCGGATAGTGGTGTCCTTTGGATTAGAGCAAGTAGAGAAGTGTCTTTGGTGGAGGCTATAGACAGAATTTCAATGTAACCTTCAGGGGATGTCTGTTCTTTAGGGTTAAGAATAGGAGTGGAAGCTCAAGGTGTTTTTTCAAGGGATTGTGGTGAAATGATTGGAGTCTTTTTTTTAAGTTGGAATAAAACTGAGAACATTCTAATGGATTGGTTGAGAGGAAGGATCAGGTCTTGGTGGTGTGACAGGAGTATCTGAAATAGGAACAGATGGTTCTTTGGTAGGAAAATGAGGTTCAAATGGTTCAAAGGTTTGATGCTGTACAAGGGGTTTAGGATCACCATAATTATATGCTTAGTCAGAAGGATTGGTTTCTAGCCTTTTCTACAATAGCTTTGATTCCTTCAGGGAGCTATTCCACAAAAACTAAGCTCTCTCCTTGTTTATATTGAACTGGCTGGCTTTCGGAACTATTTGAGTTTCCTTTTGAAACCATCTTAGTAGGCTCTCTAAACTCAATGCCACTTGACCTTCTAATTAGTTTTCCTTTCTTCTTTGGTTCATTCTCAGCTGGCTCCTTTCCTCTCTTCCTTTTCTTTCCAACTCCATTTTCCTCAATGATAATGACCTTACTTTTCAGATTTAAAGGGTGAACAAATATTCCCCCATTATATGAATGCCACAATTTGTCATTCACATAAATTCCCATCATCTTAAAGATTCTCTTACCAAGCCTAATAGGAGAGAAAGGACAACTTGTTTCTCTTGAAAGTTTTAGCTTTTTGAAACTAAAAAGGGCCATTAACAAATTTCCATATGGCCTGACATCTACATACTGCCACATGTGCCGCATCATTAACTTTACAACATCTACTTACTTCTTATCCAACATTGCCAATATCACCAATGCATCTTCCCTAGTCACTGAGGTTGTACTACCTTTCCTTGGTAGTACAAAAGAGTTAACAAACTTGTGAAGAATTCTTATTAACAAATTAAACTCTGTACTAAAAATATCTCTTCTTATCTGTAAATCGATTCCATCATTCAATTCAGTAAATATCTGTTCTTTTGTTAATGGTCTTATGCTCTCATCATCATTGAATTCTTTAATGCCAAAGCATTTTAGAATATCCTTCTTAGTGATTTCTATTCTTTGTCTTAGCATAGTTGATTTCCACACTTCTTGATGTTTATTATCAAGTTTTCTATAAAACTCATCAATCAAATCTCCATATATTATTTTACGTAAATCAGTCAGACCACCTAATCCCAATCTATCTAAATAATCTTTCCAGTAAAATCCATTCTTTTGAAAGCATTCAAAGTCTAAATAAAACGAGTCTTTGATTGAAAGACTTTTACCTTTGATTGTGTACCTCTTCTTAGGTTTCTCCTTTAAAGAGGTAATTGTGATCTTAGCTTTGGTCAACTTGTCTACTTTATGGGAAGACTTTGATTTCTTCTTGACTAAGGTAGCCGTCTTAGATTTCTGAACAGATTTTCTTGGTATTAGAATAGGATCTAGTTCTAAAGGATCTCTTTCAAAGATTTCTTCAGATGGTTTTTTCAAGGGTTCAGGTTCTTCTAAATCAGCAACTTCTTTGGAGGAGGTAGATTCTTTATCATCCTAGACGACCTTCTAAACAGCTTCCTGAACTTATTCAGAATGTACTTCAAAGGCGTTCTTCTGACTCGCTTCTTGAACACCTCTTTCGAAGGTACATCTTAGAGTTCGAGGGTTAGGGTTCTTTCAAATGATCTTTGCTGTGTTTCGATTGAGTCTGATTGTGGGTTTAGAGGGTTTGTGGTTTTGATTTCTTATTCATCAAGAACAATAAGATTCTTGGAGCCACTTTGAATTTTCAATTTGACTCCTTTAGTTGCAATGGGTACCATTGGAGTTGTGATGAGAGAAAAATATGAGAGAGAGAGAGAGAGAGAGAAGAATAGGGAAGGTCTGATGAGAAGGAGGAAAAATAAGAGAAGAAATGAGACTTTTAAAGAACTTAAACTACCAATTTCATTAACAGTTAGCCGAGAATTGTGGACCCACTATGCTAATCACCTACTAAGTGGATTTACTTAATGGACCCACTAAGAACCTGCTAAAGCCTACAAAGATTTCGTGTCCAGTAGATTTCAAGGAAACTTACTTGTGAAAAGAAAACAAAACATCTGTGTAAAATTAAATGAAAAAAAAAATTAGCAAAAGGGATTACGAACACCTAGTTCATTACGAATGAACTCATATCTTAATTTATGTAGAGGTTTAGTAATAATATCAGCAAATTGATATCTAGTTGAAATAAAATCAATACTCACATCATTATTTGCAACATGATCACATAACAAATGATGCCTTATTTCTATGTGCTTTGATCTTGAATGATGAATAGGATTTTTTGTTAAATTGATAACACTCGTGTTATCACATTTTATGGGAATGTTTTTACAACTTATTCTACAATCATTTAATTGTTGTTTTAACCAAAGAATTTGTGCACAACAATTTCCAATAGATACATATTCAACTTTTGCAATTGCAAGAGCAACTGAATTTTGTTTCTTCGAAAACTAAGAAACCAATTTATCTCTTAAGAATTAACATGTTCTTGAAGTACTCTTCTTATCAATTTTGCAACCTACATAGTCAGTGTCTGAATATCCTATAAGATCAAAATTTTTACTTTTAGGATACCAAATTCCCAATTTTGCAATGCTTTCTATATATTTAAAAATCTTTTTTTACTGCAGTTAAGTGTGTTTTAGTAGGTGAATTCTGAAACCTAGCACATATATAATACTAAATAAGATATCAGGTCGTGAAGTAGTTAAATACAATAAGGATCCAATTAAGCGATGATAGAGTTTTTCATTTACCTTTTTTCCATTACCTATGATATCAAGCTTTGTTAAGATATTAATAAGTATTGAAGAATCCTTGGAATTCTCAAAACCAAATTTCTTCAATATCTGTCTAGTGTATTTCTCTTGGTGAACAAAAATTCTATTATCTAATTGTTTGATTTATAATCCCAAGAAGAAGTTTAATTCACCCATGAGTAACATCTCAAATTTTGCCTACATCATACATGAAAATTCTTGATAATATATTTCATTAGTTGCACAAAAAACAATATCATCAACAAAGATTTATACAACTAGTATATCTTCACCAAAATGTTTCATAAAAAGTGTAGTGTCTACATTTCCTCTTTGAAAGTCATTTTTAATTAAAAATTGACTTAATCTATCGTACCAAGCACGAAGAGCCTGTTTAAGTCCATGTAAAGCCTTTCTTAGTTTAAACACATGATCTAATTTGAAGGGATCTTTAAATTTAGGAGTTTAACTAATGTATACTTCTTTTATGAATCCATTCAAAAAGCATTTTTTACATCCATCTAATACAGCTTAAAATTTTTCAAACAACCAAGAGCAAGTAACAATCTTATAGCTTTCAATCTAGCAACAGGAGCATAGGTTTCATCATAATCTATTCCTTCTTCCTGTGAATAACCTTTTGCTACTAAACGTGCTTTGTTTCTAACTATTTTTCCATACTCAACCAGTTCGTTCTTAAATACCTATTTAGTTCCAATGATTGACTTGTTTTTAGGTTTTGGAACTAAATTCCAAACCCGATTTCTCTAAAATTGACTTAATTCATCTTGCATGGCCAAAATCTAGTTATTATCATTTAAGGCTTCTTCTATTGAATGAGGTTCAGTTTTAGAAATAAGAGCAAGCTGATTTTCAAAATTCTGTAAGCTTGATCTTATTCTTATTCCAAATCTAACATTACCAATTATAAGCTCAAAAGGATGATTGGTTTTGAATTTTAAAGTTGATGGGGGAGTATGAAAGAGTTTAGAACCTTCTAAAGGTTTTTCAACAAACTTGGTATTAACTTCTGAAGGACCTTCTAATATAAATTTTGTTTCGATTCCATCAATCATCTTAGAAGCTTCTAAAGTACCTTCTAAAGGAGGTTCTGTTTTTCCTTCTTTTGAATCAGGATAAACTGTCTTCTTTTTGCTTGAAGCAACTAATATTTCATTATCCGATTCTTCATGGATTGTTTCCTCAATAAATTTAACATTTATTGACTCTTTCACAACCTTTATTTCTTTGTTGTATGCTCGGTATGCTTTCAAGTTCAAAGAGTAACCCAGAAATATGGCTTCATCTACTCTCTCTTCAAATTTTCCTAAGACTTTTCCTGTTTTTTTAACAAAACACTTACAACTAAATGTATGAAAATATGAAACTATAGGTTTCCTTCCTTTTTAAATCTCGTGAGTAGTTTTGTTTGTCAAGGGTCTTATATATACACAATTAATGATATAACAAGCTGTTGAAGTTGTTTTAGCCCAAAAGTGATTAGTTATATATTTTTTTTCATTAGGAAGAGTTCTCATTATTTCTTGGATAGTCTTATTTTTGCATTCAACTACTCTATTTTGTTGTAGAGTATAGGGTGCGAAAAAGTTATGGATGATGCCTTTGTCTTCAACAAACGAAATGAAGTCAGAATTTTCAAATTCCTTACTATGATCAGTTTGTAATCTGATGATAGAGAGGCCTTTTTCATTTTTAATTATTTTTGAAAATATTTCAAAACTTTTAAAAGCATCACTTTTATAACGCAAAAATAAGATCCAAGTAAATCTAGAGAAATCATCTATTATGATAAGATCATATTTATTTCTTCTTAAACTTAATATGCAAGTGAGGCCAAAGAGATCTAAATACAATAATTCCAAAGGTTTTTGAGTAGAAATAACCTTCTTACTCTTATGGGATGACGAATTCATTTTATTCTTTACGCAAGTAGCACAATAAATATTTTCATAAGCATACACCTTAGGTAAACCTAAGACTAAATTCTTTTTAGATAAATTCTTCAATTGATGAAAATTCACATGTCCTAGTATTTTGTGCTAGAGCATAGCATTATCATTGACAGAAATAAAGCATCTTTCAGATGATACTTTAGATGGTTTAATTAAATAAGCATTCTTTTTCTTAAAACCTTCAAACAGCTTTAAACCATCTTGATTAAACCCAACACATTTATCATATTTAAAAACTATTTTGTATCTTCTATCACACAATTGACTTATACTTAATAAGATATGTCTTAATCTTTTAACAAGCAATACATTTTCGATTGAATGAGGTACTAAACCAATTGATTATACCGCAATTATTTTACCTCTATCATTGTCACTAAACTTCACATAACCATCTTCTTTCCATTCTAGATTTGTGAACAATGAAGCGTCATCGTTTATGTGTCTTGAACATCTATTGTCGAGATACCATATTCTTTTTATCTTTGCTTCGAAGTCCTGTATACATTAAAGCATAATCAAATTTGTTTACAAACTTAGCGAAGCTTGGGTCCATAGGAATTCAAGCACATGTTTTGAATTGAATTTTAGTTATTATTGAGCTTGTAATTTTTGAAAAAACAGTATCTTTCTATATGACCTATTTTATTACAAAGAAAATAAGCATAATATTTCTATTCAATATACTTGTTACTTACCACTTTCCTTTGATTTGGATTCTTTTTGAAATGCCCTTTGTTTAACCTTCTGTTGTATCCTCTGAAAGGATACTTGTAGTTGTTTTGAGAAAACCTTCTGTTGTTCTTTTTGATAAGTTTAAATGTTTTATTTCTATTTTATTGCTTTTCATCTTTTGATTTAATAAAAACTATTTCTTTCTTTGTCTTAGATGTTTCACCAAATTCAAAACCTAGTCTAGATTTTGAATTATCTATACTTTAGCTAAAAATTAACCTTTGTAGTTTTTTGTCACTTTTAACAAACTTAAGAAAGGTATTCTTAATTGACTTAGATAGATCTTCAATACAGTTTTTCAAATTCTTAATTTCTTCTTTTAAAATTAGATTTTTGTTAACTAAAGCTTCATGGGCAATATGCAAACCTTCGAAGTCATTGTTCAAAAAATCATTTTCATCTACTACTAATTTATTAGCTTAACTAAGTGCAAGTTTCTCAGATTTCAAAGTTTTGTCCTCATATTAAAGCTTAGATATTTTGTTGCTTGACTTAGAAAGGGCTTTGACAAGTTTGTTAATTTTAGCACATATATTGTTAGGCACATTTAGATCAGAATCAGAATTAGTTTCAAAATCTACCTCAGAAAGTACCATAAGACATAAATTAGCTTCCTCGCATTCTTCTGAACCTTCTAATTTAGTTTCTGAATCCTCCAGATCACTCCATATTGCCATCAAAGATTTACGTTTCTTCTTGAATTTCTCCATTTTCTTGATCAATAAAGGACATTCGTATTTGATCTGCCTAGATTTCTTGCATTCATAGCATATAATCTCCTTTTTTACCTTCTTCTCTTCTTTTTCTTTGATTGATTTCCTTGCCTCAACAGACCGATTCTTATTAGTAGTAAACCTTTTAGTAAATATTCTCTTACCCTTTTTCTTGAGCCATTTCTTAAGCTTTCTAGCTAACAATGTCACATCCTCATCTTCTTCTTCAAATGAATCTTCTCCTTCTGAATTAGTATCTGTTTCTTTGGCTTTGAAAGCTACGGTCCTCTTCCTTGTATCTTCTAAAGTGCCTTTTGATTTGAGAAAATCAGTTTCATATGCCATGAGCTTGCTACATAATTGACTCAGTATTAATATCTTCAAATCACAAGCTTCCTCTATGACTTTTTTTTTTTTTTTGTTATTCCAAATTTTGGGAAGAATGCTTAGCATCATGTGAACCATATCTGCATTACTAATAATCTTACTAAGAGAAGACGATTCACTAGTTATAGCAGTAAATCTGTTGAAAGAGTCTTCAATTTCTTCACCAAGGAAAGTTTAAAATGTTTCACATTATTGAATTAGTGAGTTGATTGTTGTGTCTTTGATGGTTTCCGTGCCTTCGTAAGTTTACACCAAAGTGTTCAAAATATTTTTAGCTGTAACACAAGAAGCAATTAGATAAAATTCTGAATGTGCAATAGTACTCAACAAAAGATTCTTAGCCTTTGAATTGAGTTCGGCTTTGGTGATATCATCATTTGTTGTGATAACAATTGGAACTCTAAGATCTCTTGTAAAAAATAATTTACCAAGCCCGATAATCTGATGCCTTCACATAAGTCTCCATCTTGAATTTCTAATAAGGAAAGTTAGTGCTATCAAAAAATGGTGCCTCGCTAGGCTGAACTGTTAAATTACCGCTTGATTCACCTATGATCTTGAACTCTAAAAAATATTAGAGTAAAGCTCTGATACCAATTGTTGATCTCATATAAGATATCAAAAGGGGGGGCAGTGAATTGATATCTTTAAATTTTTGAAAACCTTTTCGTTAGAAAAGGGAATTACCTCTCTTAATAATTTATAATAGTGAATAGTGATAATTTAATGATTCAATGCACAACAAATAATAAATCAAATTAAAAGAGTGTAAGGAAGGAAAATATCAAGCAGAGATTTTATGGAGCTTTGCCCTTCTGCTTATTGCTCTTTTCCAGCTCTATTATTGAGGACTTGGTCTACTTTACTGGTGCTATTCCACTTGATCTACTAAATCAAATCACAAACAAATTACAATAATTCATCATAATGACTTTACAACACTCTATTCTACCTATCTAACATCTCTTCAATCTAGGCTAATATAGATCTATAGAGTACAAACTATCTTTTCTCTACAATACAATATAGAGATTACAAGTGAGAACAAAAGTACAAGTCTCAAATAATTTTGCACTTAAAAGAAATAACACTTGTTGTAAAACTTTGATTCAGTACAACTCTTTAAAGAAGTATTTAAAGCTTTTCAGAAGGTAAAAACTAATCAAGAATCTTTTTGTACAATGATAGTATTTTTCTCAAAGTTATCTTTCCACATTTTGAATATTTTCTCCTTTTATATTGACTTTTTCCAATGACTATAAATCTGAAGATTTTCTTCATTTCCATAATTATTTAACCGTTAGTTATTTTAGATAATCCTTAGATATTTTTAAGAGAAGATCTCGGTATTTTGAATTTCAAACTCTAATCTCCTTGATTTGTTCAAATAAGATACACTTAAATTCATAACTATCAAATAAGCTTTTGTTTTGATGAAGAGATAATCTTTTTTAGATATTTCTGGATAAAGTTTATTTTCAATTTCCACAAAATCCAAATATCTGACTCAACATTATCCTTATCCATATCTATGTCTAACTTAATTTTTCAAAAATCACTCAAAGATACTCCTTATGGATCTTAACTCCATCTCTAGTGAAACGAGATTAAGTGTATTTTTCTACTACACCCAATCTAGTAAAGTTATGTGTTGATTAATTCGAATATGATTTAAATTAATATTCCACGTAATTTTTGTAGAGCAGCCTTTTGAAGAGTATCAACCTTCTTTTCTTAAAAGTCTCTAAATAAGCTTCTAAAGTGATGTACCAATTTTTTTTATAAGAGTTTCTATAATACTTTCTAAAGACTTTTTAGAATAGACTATTTTCAAATATTTTGAAGCTTCTAAATGCAACTTAATTTTGCGAAAACTAAATTTTCTAAAAATCCTTCTATAAGACTGCATTTTTAAATATTCATTAGCTTTTAACGCTTTTTATTATCATTAAAATGTTTGAGAGATAGCTAATAAATATAATAAAACTAACCCATTAAAAATTTTCTAAAAAAAGAAAAGAACTACATGTGACTTAATTCCAAATTGTGAGTACATAAATATTAATGGCAACTACAATAATTTTTTTTTGTTTTTCTCTTACATTATATTACCATTGCATAGAAAAATCTTTTTTTTTTTTCTGAAAAATAACAATAAAAAATTTTTATAAATAAAAAAATTATTTCTTTTTCTTGTGATACATAGTTATTACTTCATAATTTTTGTTCAATCTTTTATTTTTTGGAAAATCTTATATAGTAACCATTTGCCGATTTTAAATGGAATGTCCTTAGACTCATGAATGGTTTTCTAAGGGCCTTTTTTTTAAAAAATTACAATTGGACTACCTAACCGATTTTAATTTTCATTTTTTCAACTTTTATTAATGGCAAATCAAATGCCAATTTTCTGAAAAAGTTTACCTCTTTTAATCTTTTTGTCGAGCAATACATAAATGAGGACCTTTTATGAATCAAAAGGATTAAAAGGACAACATAACGACTCTACTAGGTATACTTTTATGTTGTCTAACCAACCAAAACATTCTTATAAAATAAGAGGTCTACTTTTTAATTTGTAAAATAGTTATTTTGAAAGATATTTGACTAACTTTTTATTTAACGTATAGGATCTCAAAATTTTCTTAGCTTTTGGGGTTCTATTTTCTAAGAACATGTGTTCGAAAGGTCGAATATAGGCCATGTAAGAAACTAAGACATAATGCTTTCTATAACCTTTAGGTATCGTGTTGTATACCATCACTTAGCAATAATTAGGCAATTCGACTCTAAGCTTCAATGTAAGCAATTAATAACAATCATTGGATACTTATTCAATCACGTTGACTATAGGTTATAATAATCCTCATATAGCTTAGAGTTAATGTCAAGATCACCTGATAATGAAATGCTAATGAGACTAATAAGTACATATAGTAAACTCATGTAAATATCTAATACAAATTCGCTCTATTTCACAGTTGCAACTAGTTTCATATTTTTTCCATAGTTTTCTCATTCTAACTCTTTTTTCACATTTTTATTGTTTATTTCATGGGATTTGAAACTTACTTTTACATGGTATTGTTAGATTTATTTTGTGGGGCCTATAACTTTAGACATGGTCCTGGTCAGATTTGTAAGATTAATATCATGGGCTTATTATATTGGTTTTAGCCTTGTTTGTGTGTCAAAGCTTGCAGTATCCAATTTTAGCATAATTTATTCTTTTTTAGGATTTTATTATGTGTTTGGGATTCAAAAACCACATGGTTCAAATTGCATTTTTTTGGCCAAATTTGTTTTCAAGTCCACCAGTTGTTTTAAGGCTTATTTTGCTAGTTTCAAACTTATTTTTGGGTTTGGACTTAAGATTTATGCATACCTAAAACAAAAGAATAGATACGTCCTCATTTAATGTACAACCATGTTCAAAGTCACTTAGTTTGCAATAAATGAAGAAGGTTTTAGTTTTTTCATTCCTTGTATGACAATTGTAGCAATTAATGAGATTATATAAAATGCTATGCATGATTGGTTTTATATTTAGATTTCGATATGCTTAACTTTCATTTTATTTTAGTAATCAAACACAAGATCACACATTACAATAATTACATCACATCACAATCATTAACTATATTATTGAAAATAATCCTTAAATATCTTAATAAATAAATCAAACACATACGCTTTTCAAATACCCATGCAGAATGAGTTAATTGTATATAGAAACTAAAAGTGCAGCTAAATTACAAATGCAAACAAGTGATAATAATTGTAAATACTTACCTTGCCAATTTTACTCATCGTAGTAGTCTTCTGACAAATCTAAATCAAGAGTACCTAGAAGAATGAGAAGAGTTGAAAAACATATTTGATCACTAAGCTTTTATTTTAGGTTATTTTCTTCTTTAGAGTTTTGTTTAAGCTTATTCTTTCAAAAATCTTTTGTTGATTTGTTATGTTTAAAAGTCCATTTATCATATCATGTCCAAATGGTATAGATTTATAGCCTGAATAGTCCACATATCCAAAAATGTCTATGATCCTTGTATAATAATTCTTCGGTACTGGAATAGGGTCCGTATCATTACGATTTTGTAGAAATAAGTCAAGATCAACGTATAGTCCATAAGCTATGTAAAGGAAGAAATATACCCATAAGATCCTAAGTCATGGAAAATTATTCGAGCATGATATATATAGTGCGGAATGTGCGTTAAAGTGTTGTGCGATCACCTAGGCTTCGGTGTTAAAAGTGGGCTGCCTTATGTCTTGAGAGAGGAAAGAGGTAATGCAGTAGAGAGTTTGAAGGAGTGGGAAGGGTGAAGCTGATGGAAGAAGTGATTCCTTTCTTTCAGTCAATGAGACTTCCAAAAAACAGCAAATTCAGCAGGGGATTGTGTTGCAGAGATGGCTGAGATAGTGAAGCGACAGCTTGGACCAACTCATCCTGTATTGGCTCGAGCAGCTAATGGAATGCTGGAATCGGTAAGGGTATGGAAGGCAGTTGGGTCCACATCCACTGGAAAATAGAAGAGCATTATGGATACTGGAGGAATTAATTTTTTTTCCATATCACCACGATCTTTAAGATCTGGAATTAGTTCATCTGTTATCCTGTTTTTTAACTTAATGACTAACTTTATATACTCAATGAGTAGTACTTGTATGTAGTGGTGATGATAAATTATTTTATGTTCTGCTGCCATAATGTTGTGTTATAAATTCAGACAAAGCAAACAAACTGTTGTACGGCGCAACATATGAGCCGTGGATAAAAGGTACCAAACTGTTGATCAATTGCTGGAGGTTCTTTTCTATTCGTAGATATGTAGATGTAGACCGTGCACTTTCATGGATGGTCCCTATCTTTATGCTCCATGTATTTGCAGGAGAAGTGGTTTTGTTCTTCAGGACATATGTAATATTAGGGACAAAAACTGATGGTTAAATGTATTGGAAGCACAGAGGCATCAATGCATTGTCTATGATGTGGACTAAACCCATACAAGTAAACTTTCGTTGCTAGCAAGACGAAGTAAACAGTTAAAAACCTGCTTTTGTTTACAATAAAATTTAAAATGTGAGAATATGTTTAGGCTTTGAACACTTAAAATAAGATTTTGGAACTTGATCATTGGAACTTAAAACAACATTGCATGCTGTCCTGGGTTTGGTCTTTAGGAGGAAGAGTGATAAATAAGAAAAAGAATTGAAAGGGAAATTCTTATAGAAAATATATTAGCAATCATTCGATAAACATCAAACTTCATTGAGCAAATGTGTTTGTTCGTTAGTATGATTCAAAATATTTCGGGTGGAAATGAGAGAGGCTAGAGGCAGAATGAAAACGAATTATCACGTTGTAACGGCAAAAAAATAGAAAAAAAAAAGAAGAAGAAGAAAATTTCCCCGGCAAATACACTAAGGGTAGGAGGAATAAGAGTAGGTTCAATTGTACATTTGTTTCTTTTAGCATTGTTTTCCTTAGATCCAAAAGCTGGAGACTTACGTAAGATTCATGCAAGGAGGGTTTACTTTTGGGTGAAAAAAAAGAAAAGAAAAAAACCTCCATTTTTTTAAAAGATGTAGTAACATATGGATAAAATAATGAAAGATGATATTCTATTTCATGCATGACAGCATGGCTCATGCACCGATGGACCAAACTTTCAGAACCACTGTGCTATGTACTTGCTTTGAGAATTTTCAAGCATCATATCCAAATGATATGTGGTAATTTACATTTTCCTTCTATAAATTTAGTTTTTATTGAATGTAGACCCTGTTGTGACTCAAGCATTAATCCTCAGCTTTTGGATTTATCAAATGAAGTGGGGCTTTTTTTTTTTTTCTTTTTTTTAATTTTACCCCTTCTAATTTATCAACCAGAGATTTATTTGTCCAGAAAATGATTTTTTAGTATTTAGCCAAAAATGGTGGGAGTTATAGTTGATATTTTCCCTACCAACCACCAACGAGAAATTCTCACCACTCTTAACATAGAGAACAATCAAACCATAGAAACGTTTCTTCTTTGTTTTTATAAATCTGCTCATCACAACCATCATTTTCAACCTTCTTTTATCTCTTAGCAATAGGACAAAGAGGGACAAGAAAGAAAGAAAATGGCAAGTCTAAGTTTCACCACCTTGGTAACACCTACTTCCCCAAAATTTAGCAACATTCAAGCTAAACTAGTTAAAAGAAGCAATGTGAATCCAATAATCACTTGCCCAGCAAGCCGAAGGTTCATTCACGTACGTCATGAACTCAAATTTGAAAACTAGTTGTGCTCTTGATAGAGACAGCTATGGGTGAGATAATCTTCATTCTCTTATTGATGATGTGTATTTGTAGGCAAGTTCAAGTCAAGAAGCTTCACAAGCAGCACATCAGGCAAAAAAGTCTCTCAAACAAGAGGCAAATGAAGCCACAATGGCTAGCAAAAATTTAAAAAATGCTGCTGCCTCTGCTGCAAAAAATGTAATGCCAAGGCCGTGTTTACTATAAGTTCAATTCTTATCCTTATGGCATTCATTCTAAAATGATATTCACCATCAAATCTTAAAAAAAAGATGAAATCGAAGACAAAATTTTATGTTATGAATTGTAGAGGAAAGTTATGATGTGGTAATTGCAGGTGAATCAGAAGGCAAAGGGTGTAGTCATAGAGGTGTCTGAGACCACGCAAGAAATGACAGGGAAAGCAAAGCAAACAGTAGAAAGCGCATGGGATGCAGCTAAAGAGGCTACCCAAAAGGCCACAGATACTATGCTAGGAAAGGCAGAAGAAACTAAACAAACTATCAAGGATATAGCATCCCAAGTTGAACACGGCGGGAGTACCAAGAATTGATTACTGCTACTATAGGAGAAGAATTTCTATTCTTACAACTATAAAAAGGAATGAAAAATATTTCCTTCTATCATTTGGTAGGTATATGGAAGGAAGGGTAGATTGTTGTTATCATACAATATAAGAATTTATTAAATGATTTAGATGCCAATAGAGCTTATTTATTAGGATCTCTTAGTAATGTAGCACAACTATTATTGTGAATTGCTCCATAATCAAGAGAAGTGATTACAATACTAAGATTGCAAAATGAGAAAATTTAAGTCTTGATGATGGATTCTTCTTCTTCTTCATATGTGTTATATAAATTAAAACAGCAATATCATGTCTCTCTTTTTGGTGGCAATATTAAGAGCAGTACAACTATTGCCAAATGTTTTGGGACTAAGATGTTTGGGTTGGTATAATAATAATTCATAATAATTTCTATTTTGGCCAACTACCACATGTAACATATGTGAGAGGAGTAATCAAATATATTCTATCTTATGGAAATAGCAGTGCTTATATCACTAAAGTATAAAGGTCTTGACACATTCTTTCATATTTTAATAATAGCTTTCACATGGTGTTTCTTTTATTTTACTTAGAGAGGACAATCAATTTTAAATGTCACCTTATATGCTTATTTACTTCATAATAACAACAATATAAAGCCTCCTTTGTCGACTCTTACCCTTCAAATTTAACATAAAATGATAAGCTAATACTAGTTTCCTGTTGGAGATACCAATTAGAGGACACCCCTTTATAAGTATTAGGATTAATCCATCCTCTTGGCCTAAGGAATATAAACACCAAATAAAGCCCATTTTATGATTCATAAATCCCTTTTAATTTGAAGACTTCTAAGATAAGTCCTCTTATATTATTATATTAATCCTGTTATGCAATTCATATCATGCGAATAGTTATACAACAATCAATAAACCAATATATATCTTAAAGATTATGGAGTTGAAAGAAACCTTATGTGAGAAATGAAACATCACAAATGACTCCAATTTCAAGCATAACAATCAAATCTCGAATTTGTGAGATTTTAGAGCTCTATATAAAGCAAGCTTTGTTGGTCCCATGACATTCCAATCACACATGCATTAGTATGCTCTCAAGTCGAGCTTTAAATGGATCATTGAGATGAGATCTAAGAAGAATCATCATTAGCACTCTCACAATCGTAAGAGCAAGTCTACAATCACTACTACATAAATGATTTTAGAAAACAATAGACAGAGTAACGATTTGAAAACTGTTTTGCTATAACTTTAATAGACATCGGTTAGAGTTATTAGTTGCAACCATTGCCCTAAATCTTTTATCTTTCAAAAGAGATTCTACGATCCTATTATTTATTTTGATAGGACTAATAAAATCTTTTATCATATAATTTATTTTTATTTTTTAAAATTTAAATTGTTGAATTTATAATTTATTTAATTATTTAAATTTAAAAGAATGTAAACTATAAAATGAATAATAGTGTCAATTTCATAAAAAGTAAAGAAAGGTCGTAAAATAGAAATTCGTCTTATAGGCAGCAGTTTTGAAAAAACAAAAAGAACAAGATTACTTGTCGCTTCATTTAAATAATATATTAACGGTTTTGACCGTCGCCTGCAAGTGGAAAAGACAAAAAAAAGTTGCGCCCTTTGAAAATGAGAAAACAACAAGTGCGCTTATCAGCATGTGCATGGCCTCACATTGTATCCATCTCTATCTCTCATAAACCCTAAAATTTTCATCATCATAAATCTCTTTGTTCTTTCATCAAATAAGAGAAAAAGGAAGCAAAGGTTAGTTTCTCTCTCTCTCTATCTAGATCTATCTCTATATCTCTTGTTTACGATGTGTTGGTGAGCTTTCAGTATTATTTTAACCATGTTTGTGTTTGTTTTTCAACCGTAGACTTTGTTTGTGGCTCCATGAAGGCTAGATGTTGTATAAAGATCGTAGGTGTAAATTTTAATCAAAAGATTTTAGGGTTTCTGAAATATTTTAATCCTTATGTAATATTTTGATTGAAGCTGCCATGAAGGCTAGATGTTGTATAAAAATCAGGATTACGTGTGTCGAATTAAAAAGAATTAATTCTCAGAAATTTGAGGCAAGCTCTATTTTAATCTAGTCCGATGCAGTACTTTTCCTAGATCTGATCATGGATGCTTGTTAGTTGGTACACAAATAACATGAAAAATGAATTAAATCGCAACTAGACTATATTTGTAGTATTCTTGGTAATATGTTTTTGTAAAACTACTTGGTGTTTTGCTAAAAAGATAACGCTGACGAGGTTGATTAATATGTGATATTTTGATAAATTATTGGGATATTAAGCCTAAAAGTATAACATGTACAAGTAGGGATAGCGGTGAGTACATATAATTTGTAAATCTGGCATAGCCCATGACTAAATATAACTTGTTATGAAAATATTATAGAAATGATGTATATTTTCTTATATCGTTGAAGTATGTAAATGGACAAAGCGGCTTTTCTAAAATGAAAACTGAAAGCTGAAATTATATTTCGAATTGTTATATTCTTACAAGTCGGGCAATACCAATATGACTAATTTTGGATGAATATATAATAAAATAAACGAATGAGATAACCTGTCTTCTGAAAATCGATGGAGATATCCTTAAGCTCATCCTGCCACTATTCCGTCTTCTGAAAATCGACGACTTTGTTGGCTACAGCTTCGCTGATAATCTCTCCAATCTTTAATTTGGAAATAATCTCTTACATCTTCGAAGCTCTTCCCTGAAGTTCCTTGATCCGTTACTTTAGGTCAACCTTTCAACCAATCAGCTCCAATGAAGTAGCCCTAGCAGTGTCACATTCCAACACTTTTATCGTCAGCTCGATCTTTAGCTAGGAGATCAATGCGCTCAACTTGGCATTCTCCTTCTCAAGATTGGCCTTGGTTTCCCTCTCCTCATCTAATTTATAGGAGAGTTGGGCCTTAGTCTTTTGCTTGTTCTCAAGCTAAGCCCTCAAGTTGTTGACTTCCTTGGCCTCTTCTTCAATAGTAGCCTTTGCTTGCTCTGCATCCTTTAGCTTATTCACTTGTACATAAGAGAGGTGCATGCATTGATTAACCTTGATGAACTTATTCAAGTATTTATTAGAAGAGGACTTTACCTCTTTTAGCCCCTTCTCAAGCCTAGACAACATTGCCTTAAACCCCTTACTTCTCTCTTAACGGCATCATAGTTACTGAATTAGAGCATCACTTGGCCATGGTGCTACAAAAGAAAGCAAATTAAGGTTAGTTCGATGGTAACAAAGAAAGATGTCAACCATGAATAACAAAGGCTTATTTGTCGCAAGAGCAACTTAGATGACCTACCATCTCCATTAGGTCATCCCCTCCAATGGTTGACATCACCTTGAGGATGGCCTAGTCACTAGGGGTATAAGACTCCAATGATGCATGATAGTTGAGTTTCTAGAAAAGAATGGTGCCTGCACTTTAAATTTTCTTTTTCTAAACATGTGGACAAGCATTTTTTCCTTCAAGTGGTTTAATCTTCTTAGAAGGAAGCTTGTATTGACCATGGTCTTATTAAATTCCAAATGAAGCTCAAAAGGCTAAAGAATTGCTTGCAAAATTGGAATAAAAATACTTATGGTTATATTCTTAAAAAAGTTAATGAAGCTCAAATTCTTACATTTAGCTTCAAAACGCTAAAGCAAACTAGTTAGTATTAACAGATTAAGAAGAAATGTTTTGAAAATAAAGAGCTAAAATGGAATGGCTTAAAGATAGTCATTGGAACTCTAGATATTTCCATAGTGTTGCCAAAGAAAGAAGAGTAAAGATTAGTATAACCAAAATCAAGGAAGGTAATGGGTTATAGGTGGAGGGTGATACCCTTGGTAGTTCTGCAAGTAATTCTTCTTAGAGTCTACTCTTAAAGGATTTTCAAGTTGAAACATTCCAATATCCCAACTAAATTAAGGAAGTTGTGTCTCCATCTAACAATGATTTGTTGATAACCATACCCACCTTTGAGGAAGTAACACAGGTGATCTTTAGCCATGAATCTAATTATGAACCTAACCCTGATGGCTTTGGTGGTCTGTTTTTTTAATTCTATTAGAAAATCGTCGGTGTTGACTTTTATGATGCAATGGTGGATTTTTTTATGGTAATCCATTACTTAGATTTTACACTGTTGTTAACATTGTTCTTATCCCAAAGAATGCAAATCCTCGATCCTTGAGGGATTTTGGGCCTATTAACCTAAGCAACACAACTTCAAAAATTTTATCTAAAATTTTGGCTAATAGGCTTAGTGTAGTCCTCTCCAAGATTATCAATCCAAACTAGACAAGTTTTGTTGAGGGGAGAAATATTATTGATAATTTTTTGCTTATACTAGAATTTTTATATGATCTGAACCGTGAAGCATGGGGAAACAACTTGATCATTAAATTAGATATGGAAAAAGCATGTGATAGAGTTAATTGGGTGTTTTTATTTTATATGCTTTCCTATCTTCATTTCTACGAACAATTCTCTCATATGGTCAAAAGGACAATATGTAACAGCTGGTTCTCTATTATTATACTAAATGAAACTTCCTCAGGTTTCTTTCCTTCCATTAGGAGTTTGCATCAAGTAAACCATCTCACCCCCGCTGTCTTTATCTTGGCATCTGAATATCTTTCTCAAGGCTTAAATCATCTTTTTAAGCAAGTATTCATCTATTAGGTATAGATACTCTTCTCCCATTTGGATTTCCCATCTTAGTTTTGGAAATAATTACATTATTTTCCTTAATGGTTCCAAATCATCGATTTTTAAAGTGTCAAACTTCTTAGATAGTTATGATCGAGTATCTAGGTAGAGGATTAATAAACATAAAATTAACCTTTTCTCCTAAGAACTATAAAGCATTGTTGATTCATGGCATGAGTACTATGGCTAGGATAAACGTGCAACAATTACCTTTAGTATATCTTGGTTGTCCATCATCCACAAGTTAGAAAGATCAATAATGTTTGAGTGATATCTTCAAAAAGGTATCAAATAGGCTCGATAATCAGGCTAATTTGTGACTTTCTTACAGGGGTAAGCTCACTCTCATTAAGAGTGTCCTCTCCCTTTATATCTCTTTCAAGCTATTCAACAACTTAAATAGGTTTCAAAAAGTTAAAGAGAATGTTTGCCAATTTCTTTTTTAGGGGATTCTCTTGAGTCAAAATCTATCCATTGAGCCTCTTCAAATAAGATATGTCTCCCTACTCTGGAGGGAAAGCTTAGTATTCATTCCTTAGGGGATGTTTCTAAATCTTTTGAAGTAAAATTCTTGTGGAAGTTCAAAACCGAGAAATCCTTGTCTACTAATTTTATGCACTCTAAATACATTACTAGCGTACACCCTATTGAAGTTATTGCATCCCATAGCTTTTCTCCCCTCTAGAAGTGCATCTTAAGAGCCTGTGATTTCATTGAAAATTATATATCATGTAGCATCAATAAGGGGGATATTAGTCTATGGTTTAACCAATAGTTGCCTATAGGTGCTTTGTATAAACATGCAACAATGAATTCTCTAAGATTCATAATTAAGGACCTTTGGATTAATCCTAAGTGGGATATAGATATATTAGTCAAGTTGCTTACCATTCATATTGTTCAGGATATCATCTCTCTTAATGTCATTATGGAAGCAAGCGACTTCCTTCGATGGATGATATCTTCAAATGGATCCTTTCCTATCTTGAGTATTTGGAATGAATTTAGAATTAAGGAACAAAAGAAGGATTTTAACAACCTTTTCTAGAACAATTTTATTCCTTTGAAGATATCTTTCTTTATGTGGCATGCTCTTAGATCTTTTATTACTACTAATGATAGACAAACTTTCTAGGGTAGGTCTCTTGCTTCCTAATGTGTATGTTGCCGAAATGAGTATGACTCAGTTGTGCACGTATTCTGTTCTTGTACTTTTGCCATACATGTTTAAAAGTGTGTTTCATCTTATTTTGGTATTTCTTCTATTCCAAATACCTCTTCTGTTAAAGTCATGTTAAGGTTTTGGAGAAGCAAAACTGGTAACATGTCTAATCATATTAAAGTTTATATACCTTCTTTGGTTTTGTGGCATCTTTGGGGAAAAAGAAACAATAGGGAGCATAGAAACACTTGCAGAAATAGTAGAATTTTAATTAAGCAGATCTTTGATGACTTATATAATCTTGGGTGTGCTAATCCCCTTAACCTTAACTAAATTAGGTTTGATGAGGATTTGTTTGCTAAAATTGCTAAATCACCTAAAAAGAAAAAAAATTCTCTCTTTGACTTAGAATTATCTTAAAGAAGGCTATATGAAATTGAATGTAGATGATAGTCTTAGTTAAGGCAAAGGTAGTGGTTGTTGTATTCTTAGGAACTCCAGAGGAAAAATAATCTAATGTTATGGCTTTTCGTTAAATTACCATTTTGTTGATACTATTGAACTAATAGCTCTTATGAGGGGTCTAAAACTTTATAGGCAATTCAATAACCCTAAGGTATTAATTGAAATAGATTCTTAGATGGTGTCACATTGGTTATCTACTGCAATTACCATGTGGGAATTATGGAGTGATATATGATAGGTAAGATCCATAGTAAAAGATGTAGGAGTCCATGTCAACCATGTTTGAAGAGAACAAGATGATACTGCTAACTAGTTTGCAAAAAAGGCTCCTTAAAATTTTAAACTAATTCTTAAAAAGAACATATCAGACTCTGGGCACTTTAAAATTGTTTCGTTATACTTATGTATTCGGATTGATTACAAGTAGCTCTTTAAACATGGTGTTTTTTGTTTGGCTTGGGATTTTATCTCAGTTCTTTTGTCTTAGGTTTTATATTGTTGTGTCTGCTGATGTAGTTTTCTAAGGGAGTAGTATTCCATTTTTTACATTTATAGCAGGTAGAAGGTACCCGAATAATGCTTAGGTTAGGGTATCAAAACAGGATACCTTTACAACTTACTGGGCAACTACGTCATGTCTTGGCTGTATCGACCGGGTAGGGGGTCGGATGGACCTTAAAGAAACTTCTTGTAGAAGGAACTTTTTTCAAAATGCGATTTTTGCTCGCTTGTATTTTGTACATTAAATGCAACATGATAGGTGTCATACAGTTGTAGACTAGTATGCAGCTACATGCTTTCTGCCTTTTAAAGGTGACCATCAGATTGAGATGTTTTCCATGTATCTGTTATACAGCATTTCTAAGGATTTGTGCTTATACAGGTCCCTGTAACCGCTTAGACGGTTTCCCAGACGGTTCGCCTATAAATAAGAATATCACAAAGAGATAGTGCTTTTCTACAATCTTCTCACTTAATCATTGTACTTTCTACGTTCGCATTCAAACTCTCAAACCTTTTTCAGAAGTTTCAAACCTTTCTTCTTCCTTCAATAATCATAATCATGACGACCAACAGAGATGAGGCTAGCTCCTCTTCACCACTACTTATTTTTAGTTTCGACTTTATAAGGAGTAATCCCCCTCAAGCATAGGAAGGCAAGGTTTCATCACTAGCACAACTCGACTAACCTATGAGGGTTGTAAACCCTGCAAATCTAACCTTTTAAATATAGAATCAAACCCCTAAACTATAGATGATTTCATAAAGTAAATAGAGCCGGTGAGATTTAAAATCGATTAAAATCTCAATTCAAAACCTAAAGCGAATATGAAAAACGTTAAATTATCAATTGAACCTCTAATTGCATACGAAAACCTTAAAACCTTAAGTATATGTAACTACAAAAGTTGACCTCAAACCTCATCAAAACCCTAAGATAACAACTGAAGATTTAATTGTGTAGAAAACTTTTATAGTCTAAATATATATAAAACTAAAGATTCCGCTCAAAAGTGATAAAACTCTAAAACTATAACTTTAGAGCTATGAAAGTACTAATTTACCATAGTTTACCCTAAAACCCTAGTTGATAATATATCCTCAATATCTTACCAAATCATTAGTAAAAGATCAAAGATAACTTTTAATCATTCATAAATACATATAAAACTAAAGTAATTTACTAGAAATTAAGATATTACATTATAGATCACATCTATCTTTTAATCATATAACTAGGTTAATATTTTGTAGAGTTAGCTATTTAGTTGATGTTGATATTACATATAGTCAATGTTAATATCCAAAATGGCACTTTTTATAATAGTTACACTAGGTACCATATTAAATAATGTATATAGGATATAAATACTTAGAGAGATATCTCATTAACTATTTTTACTAATTATTTCAATAAACATCACATTTCCTTTAGTTTCCTTAATTTTCTTCCCAATTTTCTTTAATTACCTTATTATGTATATACAAATTACATTTAATTTTAAAAAGTTGATTAGGTCGACATTTGACCAAAGTCAAAAGATTAACCAAGTCAACATGTTAAAAAGTCAATACATATGTCATTGTCATCTAGAGTTTTTTTCTCTTTTCTTTTGAAATTTTTTTTCCTTTCTTTTCCCCCTTCTTGTCGTCCAACACATAGGGACCTTCTAAACCCTACTTGTCCTACTTATGAACCACAAATTAATACAAAGTAAACCCCTTTTCCCCCTCTATTTCCAAACTGTAACCTCTTCTTCTTCTTCCCCTTTTCTAAACTTCCATTTTTTTCTTTTACCTTCACCTTAATACATATCTTATATTCTAATATCTAAGTAAACTCTTCACCCTTATCTAGAAGGAAAAAGAGGTGATCTCGATGAGGGTGAGAATCTTCTGATTGATTATTATGACTAGAGCAAGTGGTTATAGTTAAGTGAGTACTCCCGATGATTCTATACTTGTTTGCGCTTGTAGTTTGTGTACTTAAATTAAATATTAATAACTTAATGCATGGAGTTTCGTGATGTATATGCGCTTGATATTGATTGATTATTGTTGGAAATATTGTTAAATACAATAATTGATGATTTAATTATATGATTGATTGTTCCATGATTTGGATGGTTTGCTGATATTGATTGATCGCTTCATAATTTGGCTTAATTACATTTGACTTATCTTAAATTAAAAGGGTCATTCATCATCCATGCATTGCATTACTTATTCTGGCTGTCACTTCACGCGAAGGTAAAGAGAAGCCTTGTAGGGATTGTTTATATATATTAGAGTGTTTCTGTATGGTGCACTCTTACAACATGACCTTACTCGAACCTACGGGCTTATTAGGCGATGGAGATGCCAACCGTATGGTTGAGGGTCGAGTCTAGAAACCTCCATTATAGGGTATAAGTGTAGACTACGGGAGCCACCTTACCGCTAGACTTGGGATTTTATATACTACTGGATTTTCAAAAATGAAAATGTATTTTGTGAAATACGGAATTCAAAGTTATGGTTAAAAACCTAGGTGCTAGAGCTAGGTTGTGATTGGTATCAATGTATCTCTAACCCTTATCTCAGATAGCGTTAAAATTTGATATTATATACATTACCGGTCAACTGCATATATTTTTTGGCATACCATATGTGCATGCATTCATATGATTATAACAATTTTTTTAATAACTTACTTGCTAGTACAGTATGAGAGATAACTCACTAAGCTTTTGCAACTTACTCCCTAATAGTTTTTCTTTTGCAAGTTAATAGATAATCGAATATGGGTTAAGAGCTAAGCATTAAGTGCAAGTGTTGAGATGTTTTAGAGGTTAGAATTAGAGAGAGATTGTTTAATGTAATCACTAAGGCTTACCGTGAGTGATAATATTCGAATGAGTCCTTCAAGATATCAAAGAAAACTAAGATTGAAGGGTTAGTAAACAGAATAGCTCTCGTGGAGCTACTCGGAGGATATGATACACCAATGAATATAACACGACTTAACACTTTGTTTGATATGACTCATAAGCTAATGTTAAGGTCCACTTGCCGCTAATCTCGAATTATTTGGTAAGATTAGATAAGAGCGTAAGGAAATTATACTTGGAGAGGGATATCTCACAAGAACAAATATATTTAATATCTAAAAAAGATGTAAGATAACTTAGCTATAATCAAAAGGGACTATTTATAATAAGTCCTTAGGGCAAGTTACAAATAAAAAAATTACATAAAGGACAAAGAAGAAAGAGATTCTTAATATTTATGTAAAAGGGTAATTAGGACAAATGACAAAAAGGCAAATAGTACAATGTCAGAAAGGTGTTAGCTTGTCAATAGGTTTGTATAGAGAACCTGACCTGGGCTAAAATTGTAGTTGTTTTAGACAAATGGTGATTGGAATTGCCGAGGTGAATAATGAATGTCGCTGTTCAGTATGTTAAAAGAGAGACATACGGACAAGTGGGGTTCTCAACCTCGGCAGATCAGCCTCGAAACATTCAATTCCTAAATTAGGTTGAAAGAGTAGAGATTAGTATGTATTGGCCTCAACATCGACAATTGGTAGGTCAGCTTCAGTACAAGAGTAGCCAATGACTATGTAAGGATCGAAAACAGAGTAGAGTGTATCTAAGTTGGGTTCTTAGGAGTTTGCCCACTATTCTTCTATATATTGTTTCTTATCTTTAGTAGGCTGACGAGAGAGAATTCTTCTAACAAGAGATTGAAGGCCGTAGAGGCATGCACGAGTGAGGGAACCAGAGGTCGGCAATCCATAACCGAGTAGTTAACCTCACTGCCTTTTGGTTTAGGTAATAAACTAGCTGTTCATGGCCATCTACTTTGTATGCTAGCAAAGCTCTAATTGACTTATCTATAAAAGTAAGATACAAGATCATTAGCAACCCCTTAATAAGCATTGTTATAGTTTAAGGGGAAGTCAAAATTCTCTTGATTTTTGAATTACTTCCTCTTATGATTAGCCTTACTCAAATATGACTCCTTTTCTCATGAGTTTCTATAGGGAGAAAGCAATCTTTGTTAGAGCCAGTATGAACCTTCATATGTAAGAAACCTTTCCTGTGAAACTCTATAGCTCTTTCTGATTACATAGGGAAGGCATAAATTGGATTGCTTACACTTTCATTAGATCGACATCAATACCTTTACGATGGATCACAAATTTTAAAATTTCCCAAAAGCTACTCCAAAGACATACTTCGAGGGGTTCATTCAAAGCTTATATATTCGACATCGCTTGAATACCTTCTTTAGACTAATTAAGTGGTTAGGTGCCCTCTTAGACTTGACATCTATATCATCTACGTAATCTTACATGAAGTTATGCATCATATCAAGGAATATAATAGTCATAGCCAATTGATAAGTGGCACCTACATTTTTCAATTCGAAAGGCATTACATTATAACAAAAGTTTCCCATAGTTGTCTAAAAGGCAGTGCATTCAACATCCATAGTAACCATCTTGATTTGATTATAACTACTGAAGCCATCCATAAATGAAAATAGTTCATGTTTTGTTATTCCATCAACTAATATATCAATGTTTGGAAGTAGGAATTCATCCTTTAGGCATGCCTTACTGAGATCCCGAAAATCTACACATATACATATCAAGCCATTTTTCTTTTTTTCTTTTTTTACTAGGATAATGTTTGTAAGCTAATAGGATGCTCAATAACTCAAAGTAACTTTTCTATTTCTTCTTTAATTTGCAGTTCCACCTCAGGGCAAAAGACTTGTTGCCTTTGCTTTATAAGTTTGACCCCTAATACGATGTTCAGTCTATACACCACCAAGTTATGGTTCAACCCTAGCATCTCCTCATATTCCTAAGAAAATACATCTCTATACTCCTTGAATAGTGTGACAAGGGGGGGCTTTATCTCCTATGGTAATCGTTTTCTTATAAAGATTGGTTGTGACAACTCTCCAAGTTGCGCTAAATCTAATTCTTCAACTTCTTAGACTTAAAGCTTAATTTGATCTTACACTTAAGGTTTTGTTTAGAGGTAGGGTTTGGAAAGATAGGGTTCTTAAATTGGTGTGGGGTCTGAAGAAGATAGGTAAACTTTCTTAGAACCTCGAGATCGTCATAACAGTATACCCTTTGCCCATCTGCTCTAACAAAGCTTTCGATCTCCTCAGCTTACTTGCTCTTCTTCTTTCCCCTACAAGAACCATGCATCCTTCTTTTATTCATTTAACCTTACTAGCTTCCTCCCATGTAAGTAGCAGTGTACTAGAGGGTTTTACAATAGCTGTTTCTCCCTCATCGGCATATTTGTCAAAATGAGTTAACTTAGTGAAGTATTACTTGTTATGCTCAAA
Organism: Lumnitzera littorea; assembly: GCA_024138015.1. NCBI lineage: Eukaryota > Viridiplantae > Streptophyta > Magnoliopsida > Myrtales > Combretaceae > Lumnitzera > Lumnitzera littorea. Next base: position 127,265 of record JAMXBB010000004.1, on the reverse strand, counting down.
AGGGTTTTTCGTACCTCAAATAAACACATCCTTTCCCTTCTGGTAGCCTTTAATGCATTAGTGTGATGTAGATGATATCAGATTATGATCATGCAACCATTTTCTATTAATAAGCAGGTAGTAGGGTATAAGTGCATCGATCATATGGAAAATACTAGAGCCTTGGATTGGTCAAAATTTCAAATTCACATTAATGCATCTTATTGTATTCCTCGATGAGTCACTAAAACCATTTATTGACATAGACTATTTTACCAAGTGTCACATGTCAATCTTAGCTACCTTAAATGTAGACATGGGCATAATATTAAGAGAGGAACCATTATCCATAAACGTCCTCCTAATTAGATAACCATTAAGCATGCTCTCCACATATAAGGGGTGGTTATGGTTCAAACTGCCATCGTCTTCGTAGATTGTGCTGTGTTGCACTCTGTATATTGTCTTTTAGAGATTTATGTAAGTGTAGTCACTATTGTAAGCCTCACCTTCTCATCAAACCTTAGCAAGTAAAAAAATTTTGAAAATTGGGAGTCCTTAAAAGTGTTGCCACAATACAGGAGTATTCATCTCTTGTATCCTCAGTTGATTTCCATATAACTTGTTGTACCTCAACAGTTCGCATGTCAGTCACATCCATTGATGTACGGTCATGAATAATAGCATTCACAGAACCATGTGTCAAGCCTAAATTTTTCAATTTTTTTTTAATCTAATTTGATTTCCTACTTTCTAATTAATACTAAACCCTAACCCGTTCAATATTAATCATCGACTAAAGAAATTAGGAAATTCTGATTCTTTAAAAAAATAAAAAAACTTTTAGAGTCGCCACCCAATTGAAGTCGGAAAAAAGAAAAGAAATCGTAATCAATTGGGTGGATTGACTACGATTTGGCTATCGGTCTTTGATTTTAATTTGAATAAAAAATTAAAGGGTTTTGAATTCGGGGGCTAACCTATTAAACCTAACAGGTACAATTATTTATTTATCGAAATTAAGCTTATTCTTCAAATTATAATATTTTTTAAGAAAAAAATAAAAACTGAAAGAAAAAAGAACCTAAGTTTCTACATATTTTATCGTTGCCCCAAAGGTGCCTACATACTCGCTATTCGGAATCAGACAACCATAATTCTTTTAGAAAACTTTAGCATGTTAATTGATTTTAATTTTAAAAACCAACTGAGTTTACGTTTTAATTGATTCGATTTATTTTTAAAAGAAAATCTAAATGGTCCTAATTTGTAAGTGATAAAAAACTCTCTAAAACATCCTAAAAAATTTATTGACTTTTATTTTCCAAAAAATAATTTTTTCTAAACGAAAAATCTTAAAAATGACTTTATGCTGAACAAATTTCCTAAGCTAATACTTATTATTTATATATTAAACAACTACCTACATAATAAATATATTATCCTTAACCTATATAGAAAACTAATATCAAAAGAAACCAATAGCCTAATATATACATAAGTACGTATAACTAACTAAGGATCTAAATTAATATAATATAATAATAGGAAGAAAGAGAAAAAAAAATCCTAAGAATATATACAACGATCTACTAAAATAAAAGAATCCTATATAATACACTTGATATATAACAAACTAATACTAAGAATTCTCGTAAACTGATATGCATATATATATTTACTATATTAAACATCTAAGGAACTAACAATAATAACAAGCTAATAAATAAACAAACAAAAAGGAAAAAAAACTTAGAAAAATACAAACTTGAATTGTTTGTCCACGGTGAAGGATAGTGGGATGCTCGACTTAGTGTTCGTCATTGATGGGAGTTCTTGAATGGAGACAGCGAATTTTGTTCAGTCGCTAATCGATGGGGGTAACACCCAAACGTCACTAGACGAAGAACGGAGCAATGCGTATGCGTAGATCAATCAGGTTATGATGGAGCTTTGAGTTGTCGCAATGGGGATTGTAAAGTATAGCTGTGTGCGTATGGTGTTGTTCGGCTATTGCAGTGAAGTCACTATGTAGTCGTGTTGGAATTGATTGTGGCGTAATGATTGGACGTAATAAGAGTGGCGTGCGTGCAATGAAGCCGTAGGTAGAACTTGGTGGTTACTATCAATCCAAGGGGGCTTGACAATAGGATGTTAACTTGTAGCCGTTGACACTGTGCGCAAGTGTGTGTATGGATGGTGATGGAGTGCGGCTATTCGTATAGGGTGGGTGCTAAGTTGTTGGACTGTGCGTGAGTTGAGGGAATCAAGTACGGTGGATATGCAGTGATTGTTTACCGTCACTATGGTCGGGGAAGAATGCGACAGGGGCTTACTGGTGTAGGTGTTGCAGCAGTAATTTATTCGTGACAGGGGCATACACGGATGGACTTATGTAGCTGTTGTTGGGTTAGAACATGTACTGGAGCATGTAAAGTGTAGCGGCTGAATGGTTGGTGTGTTGCATTACTAATCATATGCATGGAAGGGTTGCTACTGTTGTGTTGATGACCAATTAGTGTGCGAGAATTAGTAATCGTAGGGCGTCAGCTAAGCATGACAACGATCCCAGTGTGTTGTCTATAGTCAGTGCAGTACGTATAATCTTCAGTGGAGTGTGGGAGTTGGTTGTTGCGTGGAGTTTGGAGTACTACGACTACATGGTGAAGCGGCGTGGGAATTGTGTTGTGCATATCAGAGTTTGGTCATGGACAATAAGTGTATGGATGATGTTTGGCGATGGATTTTTGTTGAGCGGAGCGAATGACGTGATTCAGGTAATGGAGTTTTTTAGGTGAAAGTATATTGCAATTTTTTCTTCTTTTCGTGCGTGTGTCTATTCTTCTTTTTTTATTCCACACGATGCATATTATAAAGCGAAAACCAAATCAATACCGAATCAAATCTATTGTATTAATTTCAATTTAATTTGATAAAAATTAACTTAGATCCAAATCATTTATATTAATTCCGATCCAATTTAATAAAAATCAAACTAGATTCAAATATTTTATAATGATTCAAATCCGAACAAAAAAGATTTGATTAGATGTGATCCTATACGCTCAACTTGCTTTTTGTAAAAATAAAAATGATAGAAAAATAAAAGCACATAGGTGTTTTACGAGACTCAAACCCATGACCTCAAACTAACTCCATATAAAATACTCCAATACTTAACTGTTAAGTCGTTAGCCTATGCCTTGATTTTAGTACAATTAAATTGTACTTAAACTACGTGACTCTCTAAAATAATTATTTGAACTAAGTTAAAACTAAAACTATTGACCCTAAAATAATTTACTTCCTAAAAAATCCTTATAATTTTTTTCTTTTCTCATTTTTTGTATTTTCATCATTTGTCAATTTTTATTATTGTTTTTTATTTTTTGTTATTTTTCCTTATTTTTGAGCTAGGACCCTATTTAAAAAAAAAAACTAAAACTAAAACTATAACTAACAAGGAGCAAAAATCAAGTGTTTATACCATGTTGGTTATTGTGAGTTGGTAATGGATTATTCGTAACTTTGTTGTTCTCAATTATGAGCTCTCCATTCTTGACCCTTCCATTGAATATCCTTTTTAGGGTCTAACAATCCTTCATAAGATGACCTACGGTCCTGTAGAACCTATAGAATTTTAGGTCATTCTTCTCTTGTGTAGTAAGCAAATGTTTAACCCTAGGAGCTTTATATTTCCTTTCTGTAGCCATTGGTTAAGCATCTCATGTATCTTGCCCATTAGGTATGGGAATGATAATGCTGGTGTGAACCTTTTAGATTTCTCAACTTTTGGTTTCTTACCTTGATTACAGATTTCACCATAGGTTGAGTTTATGGATGAAGCCTGCTTGTTAAACTTTAAACTCCCTTCTTTCTGTCACGTGATAGAGTCATTAGTTCTTTAAGCATTCTTGACCAATGTAGAGATTCTCTAAATGCACAGCATACTCTGTAAACATTCCTTGAATGCAGATCTTTACCAACTCCTTTTCATTACACATGTCCTAAATATCTAAGGAGCGCTTCCTTAAGCGATTGATGTACTCCATCAAATCTTCTCTAGGTTTCTGTCAAATCCATCACATGTCAATCAAAGTAACCCATCCTTTAGTGGAAAAGAATTTTGGAAAAGCATCTTGCACATGCCACCTCATAAATCTACCAATCCAAGAGGAAGTTGACATATTATGTATATGCTTTCTCTATAAGGGACTTGGAAATTTTCTTTAACATCAAGTCATTGTCTAGCCCGTAGATAGTTAAAGTCTTTATGAATTTCATCAAATGTTTTGTAGCATTCCCCTTCATGCAGTTGAACAAAGAAAATTTAAGACTAACAGTCCTTGGGATGTAGTTTAGTAACCATGTGTTGATTGTATGAGAGTTTAAGACATAGTATTCCCACAATGGATTTCATCTGTATCTCTTTCATGTATTGGTCTAAATCTTCTTTGTTGATGAACAAGCCCTTTGAGATAGATGTTGCAACTTCTGCAAGTGTAGTAGAGGTTGGATTAAGGTGACTTGTAGACCTACCAATTCCAACAGGTGGAATAGCATGTGATGTTAAAGAGCCTCTAAGTTGAATTATTGCATCTCTTGTTTCAAGAGTAGGTTGCAGTACTGACATAGGCGCAGGAACTTGTTTATTACTCCCATGAGTAAGATCTTTATTAACAACAAGGGGATTAAGTGGTTGCACCACTTAGAGGGCGTATTGTTACACAGCTATAACAAGGTTTGAGAGAGTTAAGCCCTACTATACGGTAATGGTAGCAACCATGGCAAGCATAAGTTAGGTAGGAATAAACTGAGCAAGCAATTTCATAAATTGATCTAGCTTCGAAGTGGTTTCTTGAAATGTGTGCATCATCTGCAAATTGTAAGGCAAAACTTCTTGCTAATTGTTGCCTTTACTAGCATCTTACAACAATAGCATGTTTTTACGTAGTAGCTTCATGATTACCTTATTGACCTTGGGAAGTACTATCATTAGGATCAGCCATCCTCTTCCCCTAAGCATTACAATTGCATTGTCAACTCACTCTATCCCTAGTGGAGTTACCAAAACGTAGAGGAGGGGATTTAATTACGATGGTTACGTGGGTGCTATGTGAATCTAACTCTACACATGGCCTTAGAGTCTCTTGGTAATGACACAATGATAAACTTAGTGAGAAAGTGATAGAAAGGAGGAGTAGGCAATCTTAGGGAGCTCGAATGCAGTGTAACAGTTTGATAGCACAACAATGTTTCTCTAATCTCTCGAAAAATTCTCAAAAAGTTCCCAAATGAGGATACGCTTTTGGGTATTTATAAAGTCAACGGTCGAAATGAGTCTTCATGTTAATGGATTTCTTCATGGGCTTATGTTAAGTCTAAGCCCATGGATAGCCTCTCTAAGTGTATAAGCTTCCCTAAGAAAGGTTGAATATAAATGGACATATCCAATGATCCCTTACTCCAAACCTACTATGCCAAATCTCCATAAGTCATCCCATTTCAAGGAGTTAAGACTCTTTGGTCCCTATCACTTAGCCCAAAGAGCTAACCTATGTTGTTATTCGGCTTAAAACCCATAAAAATTTTTAGCCCTCTACAATTTCATTTCTCTTTTTTATAATCATTGCATCAGAAGACCAATATTTGTGCTATTAGACTACAAAGTCATTGGTTTAATATTATCGATTTCAATCAAATAATATGGCTAATAAAATGAGTGAACAAATTTTAACATAAGAAAGAATGATTAATCGCAATGAAATAAAGAGAAAGGACTAGAGAGAATCAAGTATGAATTCCTAATGTGGAGATCAGACCAACCTTTGCTCTTTATAAACATTGCTCATAAGAGTAAAGACAATATTAAAATCGCTAAGTTAACTTTTTGGTGATCTTATAATCTTATATCTAAGTTTGAAATTATTAAACATTATACATAATTGAACTTTTACTTGGTAGATTTACTACCTTACTTTAATTTTACTCATTAACCAATGATTATTTGTCACATCATATGGTTAAAAATGATAAGGTAGTAAATTTGACAAGTAAATATTCAATTATGGTATATCATTTAACTTAAAACTTCAAGCATAAAATTTGATGGGTTTAAGTTTGATTGGGAACATAATTTGTAACTTCAAACTTTATATATATAATTGTCAAAATACATAAAGTTCAAATAATGGTCATGATATTATCCCAAAAAAGTTACGATAATACTATTTGTAATAGTAAATGAAAGCTCAATCTTGCACTGTACTTTCTCACTTAATAAAAATAGGAAATATAAGTGCTAATTGACGAAAGATATAATGAATAAGAGAATGAGATATTAGTGTTTAGATCGCTTGATTGAATGCTTAATGTTTACCTTAGATAGAGAATTTATAACCCAGCACCCACTATTCAAAGGCATGGGTTACGTTTATTGCAACTGCAATGGCTACATTCTATTATTGCCGTTTTAAGGCCTAACAAGCGCTACAAATACTTTCATAAGCACAAAGTGAGGGATTATGAGAATGTCTTACGCTGCCCATCCGAGTAGAAAGATCAATTGATGAAAAACCTTTGACTATGTCATGCAACTGCCTCTTCTTAGCCATTCGAATGGTGCACATTTCTAAGATCAATACCTTTAGAAGTATCATTTGAATGGCTTGCATATTGAGATTTGATCAAAAAATACTTTTTTTTAATTAATCAAGTTAGTTCTTTTAGAGTTGTCTTTTGAGTTCAATTCCGTTAAAACTTACTCTAGAAAAAATTTTTCCAACGTACAGTTTAAATATTGAATATATATTTTCTTTTTTTTTTTCAAAGTAATTGTTTATTAATTTATACTTAGCTTTGTCTTATTTCCAATTTAACAATCTTTTTCTTTTCAATAAGGATAAAACTTTTCCTTCGACCAACCCCAAATTAAGTATTCATTTATGAAGGGTTGTCCAATTTAGATTTAGAATTTAATACTTGATTTTTAAGGGTATTAATAAAAATCAATTTTTCAACAAGATTTTTGGGGGAAAAGGATTTGGACACATAAAAATTTAACTCTTCATTCGCCCCTTCAAAATGACATGTCATATGCCCGGTGTGACTAAAAGAAGGGGGAACAGGGGAGGGGTGTGTATGTTAAGGTGAAAAAAAAGAAAAGAAAAAAGAAAAGAGGCAAGAAAACGTTAAACTAAGCGTGAGCTTAGTAAGCTAAAAACATCACATTAAAATCCACGAAAGAAAAATGTTACACATGCAATACCATGCACAAACTAGATACTCCTTGAGTACAACCATAATTGCTAATGACAAATGTGGTCTTAAAAGCCACTCTACAACATAAGTGCCACAAAATAACCCCTCAACACATCCACTTCATCAATGTTTGCACCCATTCACTTCATAAAATGACTCAACCCAATCACTTCATATAATAACGTAAACCATTCACTTCATAAACAACCCATTTCCAAAAGCAGCAACAAAATATTCAATCAACATAAGAAAGCTAGCTAATACAAAGCTAACCACTAGTAGCAAAAAGAAACAAAATAGGCTAATACCTAAGTCCTTACAACAAGTTAACGGGTTTTTTTTTTTCACGCTATTATATATTACAACTTGGAAAAGAAAAATTTGAATTTAATTCATCTCGTTAAAAAACTAATATTCCAACAATTAGATTACAATGGTCTTGATTGTTAATAAGGAGTTTAAGAGCAAAAGATTATATAAAGCAATAGTAAATACAATAGATAAACCACAAGACAAATGCCTAAATGTTTATGCTGCATCATTGGCATTGACATCTAGCATCCATCAACTTAGGAAAAGGAGAAGGAGGCTAGTAGAGTAGAAAGTTATATGGAAAAGGAATTTGGAAATGATGGAAAACATTTTAGAGCCCAATATTGAAGCCACTTCAATTAGTGTGTGCTTCAACTTGAAATGCAAACTGCTTAGAGTGAAAGATACACACTCCATCTTGAAAAATGTGCTACTCAACTTAATGGTTTATATACCTCTTCCTTAAGCTTCCGTTGCTCGCTTTAATAACTCGCACCTCATTGGGCCAACTTTATCAAGAGCACTAAATGAAAATTCTCATTTTAAGTGGATAAAGCTTAAGCATCTTAAGTTGCTCAAAGGACCAAAAGAGCTTATTGAAGCAATTGGTCATAACAATTAACATCTATATCAATATCTATATATATATACACATACACACATATATATAATATGTAAAATATATTGAACAATGGATCAATTTTGCCAATTTATTGGCCATCTAGTGCATCCTGACTCGATTGAACGGGATGATATTTTCTCGTTTTGAATTTATAAAATTAAATATTAGCTAATTGATTGCGATAAATTCAATCAAATATTTCAATTTTTTTTTCAATAGTACCTTAATGTGACATGACCATGAAATGGATTCAAGAATCAATTTTATTTTCATAAGAGCTAAAATCATTTATTATGACTTTTTAATCCTATATAGTGGGGGTAGATCTTGAAAGATATAAAAGAAAGACCTCCCTCAAAACCATACATGCAACATCGGATACGGTTTTTATATTTTAGCTTCAAAAACCTTTGCTGCTATAACCTTTTCACTGAGGTTACTTTTTGAAGGAAAAGGGAAAAAAAATCCTTTATGTAAAAAATTGCAAATTTTATTTGACATGGTGTAAGACACACTAACTCTTGGGATTCTAATTATATTCCTATATTTTGAATGATTGCAACTTTTTCGAAACAACTCATTCATATAAATATAAGATGACTTTTTATTTTCTGTATAAACTATAACATATAATATATATTTATTGTAAACAAATAATAAGTTTCACAATATATTTATAAGAATTTATAAACATAGATTGTTGATAGATTAACTATGGTAATAGCTTTAATAAATTTGTTATTTCCATTAATATGAACATATACTTTAAATTAATATTTGTTCATAAGGTAGGTTCTCTACTAGTTATGTTATTCAAAGGCATTATAACCTATTGATATTAGATTTTCATCTAACTGGGTAATGGGCTTCCCTAAGCTTGTAAAATGAACAATCCACTAGAATGGGCACTAGAGTTTACTCTAATGCAACTACTCTAATGTCAATGTCAGTTGCTAGTGGTAGAAAGTATATAAAGAAGACTATAGTGTAAATGCTAACATGATCTGGAAAGAAATAACCCAGTGTATTTATAGATGATGGGCTAGGCCTTGATTAGGTAGTAAGCTGACACCTAAATGTCCCCTTACCATAAGGCATGGGCTGGGTTCATGTGTGGTGACTCTAATGATGAGCATGGTTATCCCTCATTAACATCTATCCCTTCTCATTAAATGCATTATAGTGCCATGGTCCCTATAACAAGTGGTCAATTGACACTAGGTTAGGCTTGAATGCCGAACCCCTCTTAAGTTGTCCACGAAGGAGAAAGTGGGTTTGTCTTCAAGCTCTATCAAAAGCATTGGATGTGAAATCTAATTGCTAGCAAAATTTTTGTAAGCCCTAAATTTTATTTGGTGCAATAAGTGCTACAGCAAGTCCATGATAATAATTAGTGTTACGGTCCCCATCTTTTATCCATTTAGTACGGGATTTCCACTTCCACATATATTCTTAATGCCTAAGAACTTGGTTGTATTTGAGGATGTAGGCTTTGCTCAATAGCTAGTAAGTATTTACTAGGACGCTTAGCTAATAATTTTTCTATGTAATTTCCTTAAGAATTTCTTCTTAGCACTAATGTGGCCATATACAGTTCAATTGCAATGCTTAAGTGTACAACTTCAAGATTTTGTTGGTGTTGTTGAGGCCATACAAATGTAATAATAAATTTGAAAGTGGGGTAGTCTAACCACATTGATTGGAATTGAAATGGGCTATTAATTAGTTTTGGTTTCCAACTTGGATGTATTTGTATGAGAATAGTGTAGTGATATGATGCAATTTACATAGATATCAAATCATTACATTTAGGTATAAGGTATGCTAAGCATAATTTGCCCAACCTCTATCAATTCTAGTCTATACTATACTAGACTAGATAGGTTTTGCCTATTTGACCAAGGGTATCGTGGTCTAACAAACCCTAAGTCTATAATACCATAAGAGGAAATGCAAGCACAATACGGGACGACTAACAAGTGGTTAAAAGGTGTACCTCCCCATTTGTCCCTAGGACTAATAATGTCATTAAAGTTGTCTAAAAGACACCAAGTTGGCTATTTATACTCTCTTGATAAGTTAGTAATTTATCTAAGAGTAAAGATCATAAACTAGGCTTATTATAAGCATAAACTCCAATGAAAAACTAAGGGGCTAAGAGAAGGTCGAACCTGTACTAAGATATGGATTTCTTGTTGCGATTGATGGTTACAATGAATTGAGAGAGATTCTTCCTTCTAGAGTAGTAGTAGACCACCCCTAACACCTTTTACTTCTGAGCAAATGATACCCTTAAAAGGCAATTGGCTAGCTAATTCATAGGCGGCAACCAGATCCATCTTGTTATCCATTAGTAACAACATGTCTAGCTGTATGTCATGGACCATTTCTTGTATCGCATTTACTTTTGCACTTGGAGTTAGCTCCTTTGATGCCCTATGAGGTCATCTTCACAAGCCTTGTAGATATGGGCATTAACTTCATATCTATTAGGGTTACAGCAATTCTAAACCAAAGGGATTGTTGCATGAGTTGAGAACTTGTTTCACATCTAAGTGGAACTTTTATGGTCTGTAGTCACAATACAAAAGCAATAGCTTCTTCTCTACTATAATACACCAATGGAATCGTGCATAACCTCCTGAGAGGAAGTGTTACAAGGGTAATTGCAAGCATCAACTCGAAGTTTGGTCTTTAGAAGAGCACATGTATTTTCATTACATATGTCATTTCCTTATTGATCTAATCTTATATCCAGATGAGTCATTTGATCCACGATTGTTGTAGGGATCACCAAAATGTACTCCTTGATATTTAGTAATGTCGGTCCATTAAGAGAAATTTTTTGGCTATTGGCGTATCACATAGATCCGTGTGGGGGGGATTTGCTCCATCATACCTATTATCTCATTGACAAATGTCAACTGATGCAGTATAGGCAGTGTTCGAGTCCGTATATCTATAAACAAGACATATGGTATCCACATTCAAAGAGATAACCAATGGGAGATCTAAATTACAATAAAGAATTTTAAGTGAGAAGTGCTTGTTGACCCATCTGTCCATTCTTCCCTTTTCATCTAGCAAGCTTTTTAAGAGAATTCAAAGATGAGAAGATGGAGTTTTTGGATTCCATTGCTTAGGATTTAAATTCAATTGGGGGGTTAGGGTTTCTTGGAATAGCCAAATGTGATAATTGCTCTAGGTCACTTCTAATAAATTAATTTAATTATTTGGAGCTTATGCGATGGTTTCAATTGTAATTCAACGAAGAATAGTGGAGGTTTGGGTATCTGGTTTAGTCATAACTTCTTATGAATTTCCTGGTATTTCTTATTGTCTTCTCGGATGTCTCCTTCAAATCCATCAACAAAGTTGCAAATTCTTAATGAATAGTACCTTCTTGGCTGATATTCCATCAATCGCTATCTAAGTTCCATAATCAATTTGAATTGTAATGGATTTGCTGTTGGGAATCTCTGATTTATATGTTTGATCTATGATTCAATGATTTATTCTCATATTAGTAGAGATCTGAACCATTCCATTAATTGGGTTAGGTAGCCCAGGTTGAGGTTGGAAAAGGTTAGTTAGGGAGTTGGTTTTTTAGATTGGATAAGTATTTAAGGATCATAACCCTGCATTTAAGATAAAGGAGAAAAAAGAAGGGGGGGGGGAGGGGTGTTAGGGTGGGGGTGGATGTTAGGGAGGCTGTTCGGTACCGTAGGGGAAGAAAAACTGGGAAAGAAATTACTCTTTTCCTTTGTTTGATAAAGAGTGGATAGAGGGAAGGAAAGGATTTGAGAGGGAAAGATTTCCCTTGGTCCCATAAAAACCTTTTCTTCCACGTATGGATGGAATAGGAAGGAAAATTAATGAAGTGATATAAATGCTCTTCAAACAAAAACACACTTTAATCTTTTAAGTGTATTTTAGTACATTTTAAAAACACCTAATCAACTTTTCTTCTACAACCATTTCTTTCTTACTCAAATAGATATTTTCCTTTCATTTTCATTCCTTTTATATATTTTTCTTTTAAATTCCTCTCCTCATCCCAAACAAGAGCGAGTCGATCATAGTGATTATGAAGTGTCATCATTGCACTTAAGAACCTAGGGTAAGTGTTTTTGTTCAAATTTTTCCTTTGCATTTGAGTAGGCAACAGAGAGAGAGAGAGAGAGAGAGAGAGAGGAACAATGGGCACATTAGGTGAAGGTGGGCCTTAGTTAATGATGCATATGAGGTCTACTAGCCCTTTGGTTCTAGACGATAATTATAATTAGGTACAAAATCTTTTATCCACCCACAACTAAAGCGGAAATGTCTCAATCCTTCTTACTGGATTTTATAATATACAGGACTTTATAACTTATTCCATTTGAAATGAATGTGTGTATTGGGGGTATCGAGAGGTCAAATTGAATACATAAACAAGCAAATAGACCTCTTTCAACATTTAGTATGTATGCATCAAATCATAGTACTAGGTTGATTGCCTCCCCAATCTTTTTTTAAGGTAATGTGGGAATAATATTCTAGGGATAGCTCTAGGATTCCAATCCATACAACTAATGAATTAAAATTTTGATCATCGAGGCATTAAAATTTGGCTTGCATCACCACATTGTGAGGAATTTTCCAAAAATTAACTAAGGACCACTCTTCATTACGTCCCGAAGGTCATTTCGATCATCAAAAGTAACACCATCCTATACTAATTATGTGAATGTCTTAGCTCGTTTTCCACAATCCTTTTAACTTATGGTATAATATGGGATAAGTCACAGATTTTCCATATAGTTTAATAATTAAGGATTGTCTCTACGGTTTGAGGTGGATTATTCTTTCAGCAAAGGTGAAGTTTACTGTTGCTACTGCTGTAGTCGTAGCTGTATTAGCCTTTTTAGCATCATTAACATTCCCAGTGGAAGAATTATTGGATTAAGTGTTTCCTAAATCCTCTTTTGTTTCCCATGAAGGTCGAAGTTTTGAGCATAAGCTTGTAACACATGCTGCAGTTATGTCCCTATATGAGTACCTATTTTGATGCTAATGCTGCTATCCTTCTAGGCTTGGTTGTTGCCTTTGCCTATGACAAGGATCATCAATAGTAGCATCATGCAATGGTAGTTGCGAGCTGATATTTAAAGGAGGGTTAGATAGAGAGTTGTCAATATGATCATGAAGATCATTGATTTTCGAACAATGTTCTTTTTTGTAGGAATGACTAAGAGTTTCGGATCAAGAAAGAGTTAGGGGTTCGACAGGTTTGGGAGAGAGAGTTCCATTTTTCAACACATGAGCAAGAGAGACATGATCTTGCTACAAAAATAGGAGAGCATAAAGGTTTCGGACAAGTAGTATAACTGCGGATCGTATGAATTGATGTGTTGACAATACAAAATAGACTTAACAAATAATGCCTATTTTATGTAATTGATGTTTTATCTCCCACATATATTGAGTATTTAAATGCTCAAGTTCTTCTTTAATTTAATTTCTTGATAATCAACTCCAAATTTCCTTGCATATACACTTGCAAATTCCTAGATTTTCTTGAAATCATTGCATTGTCCACCGTTTGCGCACTATAAATGACATCAACTAAAAGTGTATATTGGATTAGAAACCACTACCTTACATTAGAAAAATAGGAATTTCCCACCATTAGATCATAACCTCATATAATTACACCAGCATAAAGTGTAATTTTATGTAGACGGCCTTTCAAATCTCTCAAGAGATTTTTATTTCCTAAAAGTCATTTCTATTGTCGGAAAAAAAAAAAGCATCACTTGCTGTTGGAATTTTTTTTATGTATATAATTTATATTTTATTTCTATCTATTCTATATTTAATTTGTGTTTATTTAAAATTTGATATTTAAAATATTATCTTATCTTTATAAAAAAAAAAAACTATTTTGTCTATCTATATTTTATAATTATAATAAAAGTAATGATTGAGATGTAAAAATTGAAAAATAAAAATTTAAGTATTTTAAAAATATTTTTTTAATTATACTTTATAGATTAGATATAATTATTTTAAATGATTTTTCATAAATATACATAAAATAAAATATAAATAAATTCGATTTTATAATTTTTTAAAAAATATTTATTTTTGTAAAGGATGTATATATGGAATCGGTCGTTCGTCGTTCCGAATGCAATATATCGAAGTATCTGCCAATGTTAAACATGGGACCAGTGGCTGTGGCTCCAGGGGCGCCCAGACAAGATGCCAGCTTTAGTAGTGCTAGTCTTAGGTGTAAAGCAGTTGCCTCTCAAACGCTTTGGGAGTTGGAATTATGGAGCTGGTGTCAGAAGAGCACCCCACGCGCACGCCTACAGGTTAGGTTAGGCGGTAGGCCATCATTTTATCAATAAAAACAAATTGTAAATCCACGTAAACTATATCAGTTCCTGGAAATCCCTTTTTTTTTTTTTTTACTCTCTCTCTCTATATATCTTTGGTCATTACCTATACTTGAGCAGCTGTAGTGCAGTAAAATTTATTACTTATTTACATATGATATGTTAGGATGACTATTACAGATCGTCATAGATAAATTAGTGTAGATGATCATAGAAATATTTAGATATTTATTTACTATTATGTTAAATATTTATTTATTATTATTATTATTATCATCATATCCGTTGTTTTTTTTTATGTTAGGAGTATTTGAGGCTATTGGTTTATGTAGTTTATCTCTTTTAACTTAAATAGAAATTTTCAAATAATTTACGGATCGTGGCCGGACCCATTCACTACAAGAAGCAAATAGCAAATTTGTCATGTGATGCATGCCTAAAGTTTAGGATATGTATAGTACAAAAATGCAGCAATAATAATCATAATGCCGAAGACAACAGATAAACAATTGTAAACGTTTGCAATTATTAGAATCAGTAGAATAACGTTTTGGTTTGATTCTTTCAATGAATAATTAACAGAAATTTTAGAGAATATCAAATTTTTAGTTACCAAACCTTCTTAAAGAGTACTTTCAATCCATTTTCTTATATATATATATATATATATAAATCCAAAAATAGTTTTGTACGGAGAAAAATAAATGAAGAAGGTAAAGCAATATGAAAGGAATGATAATGTCCTGGATGAGCACTTCGGCCTTTTAGTAAAATATATGTACCACTTACCGGGTTCCAGTTCACATGGAGAAAAAAAGTAAAAGTAGGAGGCTACTGATTGCGGTAACTTTTACCGTAAGCTTTGATTTCACGGTAGAATAGAATAGAATAGAAACAAAACCAAGGAAGTTGTCTCCAAAGCGAGAGACTTTGGCATTGATAACTGGAAATTGTTTCCAGTCTGATATGAAGTTTCATTTGAATTTCCGTATCATTTGGTTTGCATAACTTGCACCATTTCACCTTCAAATTTAAATCCATTCCAGTCCAGCCACAACCAAAACCAAATCTACATGCATATACAAAACAGATTTCAATTCATCTGATTTCTGATCTCGATATCCGGACACGACTCTCTCTCTTTCTCCCTTTCTCTGTGAGGTTTCTTTTTCCTCTCTCTCTCTCGCTCTCGTGGCTAGGGTGTATTCAAACAATTAGATTAACTCCTGCATGGTTAACACTTCAAGTAAACCAACAAATCGCTTAGGATGAAGAGAAAATGCTCAGATGGTGCTTGTAGCAGCACCAGCACTAGTGATTCTGCTTCTTCGATCCCTGATCCGCAAGGGTATTGTTACGAAGTTTTCTTAAGCTTCAGAGGTTCGGATACTCGAAAAGGATTCACTGATCATCTTTATACTAGTCTTAGAAGTGCTGGTATTCGTGCCTTCATCAACAATGAAGAGCTTCGTGTTGGAGAAGAGATTTGTGGTAACCTTCTGGAAGCCATCACTCAGTCTAAGATCTGTGTACCCATCTTCTCTAAAGACTATGCTTCCAGTAAATGGTATCTATTAGAAGCAGCTCATATGGTGAAATGCAGGAACACCAGGAATCAGTCGGTCCTGCCCATTTTCTATGATGTCCCACCCCATCAAGTCAGACACCAGTCTGGAACTTATGAGGAGCCATTTTGACTGCATTCGAAGCGTTATGATGAGAAGAAGGTTCAGGAATGGAGAAATGCTCTTGCAGAAATCGGAGCCTTGAAGGGGTGGGAATTGCAGACTGTCGGTGATGGGTAAATTTTCGTAACTCAAATCCATATTTTCAATTTGTCTACCGGTACTAGCTATTCTTTTTGATTGAGTTTATCAGTGATGGTGAAAAAGAAAATGCAAATAAAGGATAAATCGAAACCAAGTAAGTTCAGATTTTCAATTAAGTTGCTCTTGCTTGTATTTTGGCTAATAGTATATTTACAGCATGTATTTGATTTGGAACCGTAACAGGCGTGAAGGGGAATTAGTTAAAAAAGTGGTTTCAGAGGTTTGGAGAGAACTGAAAAAATCACATCTCATTCTAAAAGACACTACAGTTAGGCTTGAAGACGTTATAGATGAAGTCATGGGAATGTTACAGTTGGCTACAATGGCATTACTCTACCGTTACAGAATGCAGTTTATTCCTTGATAACCTAGTGATTCTTGATCTCTCAGAACGTAATATTACAGATGAATGGAGCTGCTGGAGCTCAAAACAGGTCTCATATTGTTCACATTTTACCTCTTTCCTGTTTAATCTTAAAAGAATGGTTCTCATTTTTAATTTGACAAATTGTTTTGCAGCTGGGCACCAAACTAAAAGTTCTCATTCTGGAATTTTGCGAAGATTTATGTAAAACACCAGATTTATCCAAGTTTCGGTCACTGGAGAGATTGAGTTTTGAAGGTTGTCGAAACCTGCAAGAAGTTGACCCATCAATAGGGATACTCAAAAATCTGATTGTCTTGAATCTGAGAGAATGCCATGGTCATACGAAGTTGCCGCAAGAGCTTGGCAACATGCAAGCATCGGTTGAGTTTCACATTGATACTTGTAAGCAGTTACTTATGGTGGAGGGACTCAAAGAATTAGAATCATTGGAATATCTAGAAATGAGATGGTGCGAAGCAATTGAAAATTTACCAAATTCGTCAAAATTGAGGAAACTCAAAGGAATTGAAATCGAGCTAGTGTGAGGCACTTAAAGAGCTTCAAGGACTGGAGGAATTAGAATCATTAGAGCATCGAGACATGGAATGGTGCGAAGTAATTAAAAATTTACCAAATTTGTCAAAATTAAGGAAACTCAAGGAATTGGACTTGTTTGGATCTAAGAAACTTAGAGGGCTTCAAGGATTGGAGAAATTGAAATCACTAAAGAGAGTCGACATAGGATTTTGCCCATCCCTATATCACTACATCATGAAATGGCTAGAAATTCCATGGGAGGATCTCCCAAGGTGACTCTTTCTCTCTCTCTATATATATATATATATATATTTTAATCATTAGATATTCTCTGGGTTAGCGACTTTGGTATCAGAGCCAAGTTCGGTATATAGGTATAATAAGTACATTTGTATTTTCTTAAGCTGAGGCGATTGTCTTTGTGACGATCTGAAGTTTATATTTCTAAATCACTTGAGACGAATCCTTGGTGGAATAGTTTTAATATTGTGATAAGTCTACTAAGGTCTAGCATAAATCCCGCTTGTTGTTTAAGGGTTGCATAGAGGTCATAAATTGGAAATCATAATATTAAACTAAATTTAGTCTTGTGATCTAGATCTATAAGATTTAGAAAAATTTGTTTCGTTTGAAAATATGAATCTACTTAGAAGATCTATGTCCTCTTCTAGCTTTGCTCCTACAGATCAATTCGAGGAATCAATGTTGAATAATCAAGATGAGATACATATAAAAAACTTTGACAAAGCAATTGATGAATGGAAAATACCAAAAACATCATACGATCAGATATATCAAATAGGCAAATGGAAAATTTTTGGAAAAAATGATTATATTATAACTACAGAAGAAAAGGATATTCCTGTTTCTGATGGTTTAAGAACAATCAAACTCCTAAATCAAGAATCGATAAAAAAATATGCAAAAGATTGGAATTATATGCATTTAGGCTTAGTTCAAGTAGGAGCAAAACTTTTTACTAAATTAGGCTTAGATACTTCAATTTGTATGGTTCTTAGAGATGCTAGAGAATTAATATATGAAAGATCAATTCATGCCTCTATTGAAACTAGTCTCAGTAGTGGACCAATTCAATTTGAGTGTCATCCAAATATTACTCTTGTCCTTAAGGATAAGACAATCACGAGTTCATTAATTCTTCAAATCAAAACATATAATTATAGAATGGTAGAAGGATCAATACCAATGGTTGTAATATACAGAATATATTTCAAATTGATAAAAACTGCTTTTGGTTCTAAGGCATATAAAATGGATAAGAGAGGTCAGACTCTGCTTATTCAAACAGACTTAACCAAAGCCAATATATTAGTCCCAAAAATGATTCAATGGTCAGAAGTCAACTTACCAGAACACTGGGAAGTAGAAAACCCACTTCCTAGAAAACCAATATATAATACAGAACCATCAAATGTAATACAACATCCTGATGGTAAAGTTACCATTCAGTTTAATAGAAAATCATTTGATCAGCCAAGAAGATCACTAGACATAAGATCTATGACATCTTCTTCAAGAAGATCGGTAGATCTTCCCAATCCCCCTCCTATTATTTTCAATCCATATCATAATCAATCTGATAATCAATAGGTTAGACAGCCAAATATACAAGAAAATCCATCCCTATCAGAAATTGTTCATGATAGATCTGGTATAACCCAACCAGTTTACCAACCTAATGAGCCAAAACATGGAGAACCTTCATTCTCAGAATTAGGTGATCCAGAATTAAATATTTTAGAAGAATCCTTTGTACCAAATAAAATACTTCTGAATCAAGAATTCAATTCTCAAAAGAATGAAAAAATTAGGAATTGGTATTTTGAAACATTTGGTCATATGAAAATGAAAATAAAAGATGAATATTATAATTTCATGGAAGAAATTGGTGCTCAGATATATTTCTTTGAATAGTTCGAGAATTATTATCTGAAATTCAAAGAAATCAATATTATTAATAATTGTTATAAGTGGAAACTTAGTGATGGGCAAATTATAGAATCAAATCATCCACCATTAAGTAATATAAAAATAATTCATAAAAATACAGAAATTAGTTTAACTCTATTTAAAAATGCATCAGATAATAAATCAAAATAATTACACCAATCAACATTTGCATACTATAGGAGAACAATTAAATAGAATAAAAGACATAATAAATATTGAAATCAATAAAACAAGTGAGAAAATTTCAATCAATAAAAATACTCCTTTGTTCAAACTATTTGAAATGCTTGAAAATCCTAGTCAGGAATTTCTAAAAGCATTAGATGAAAGAAAAAGAATGTTAAAAAACAAATCAATAAAAGAAGAGACTTCCTCATCAACAAAACCAATAAATTTCTTAAAAATAGATACCCCAACTTTAATCAGAAAAGGTATAGTAATAGAAGATACACCCTCAGAAAAAATTCATGCTTTAGATAATAAATCAATCAACAATGAGTCAATAGAAGAATCAGATAGTGAATCAATAAATGAATCAATGTCTAATGTTTCTTTAAATATCAATAAAAACAATGATGAAATTAATAAAATCAATTGGAAAGAACCTCAAAAATTATACTATCAAAGAGCAACACCTCCTGATATATTAATTGAAGAAAAGAATGATAATTATCAAAATAAATATTCTGTAGGATCCACTTATGAATGGAATATAGATGGATACTCAGAACAAAGAATTCTTAATGTTCTTAATCAGATGATCATGTTTTCAAATACTAATAAAACTGTTTCAAATGTTACTGATTATCAGGTAGCACTGCTTTTAATTTCTGGTTTTACAGGGCAATTAAAAGGATGGTGGGATAATTATCTTACCGAAGAATAGAGAATTAACATTCTTACATCATGTAAGATGGATGAAAATAATAGAAGAATTCTAGATGAAAATAATGAACCAATTCAAGATATGGTTAATACATTAATATTTTCAATCAGTCAACATTTCATAGGAGACCCTTCTCACATTAGAGATAAAACCTTAGATTTATTATCAAATATGAAATGTAAATCACTTGGAGAATTCAGACAATATAAGGATATATTCTTTCAAAGAGTATTCCTTAGAAATGATTGTAATCAACCTTTCTAGAAAGAAAAATTCCTAGCTGGTTTACTAAAATTAATAGGTGACCAAGTTAGAAAATTACTTAAGGAAGAAAACAATGGTGAAATTCCTTATGACAATTTGTCGTATGGAAAATTATCATCATATGTTAATAAAATCGGAACTAATTTGTGTAATACAATCAGATTACAAAAACAATTAAAGAATGAACAGCGCTTAAAACACCAGAGTCTTGGTGATTTTTGTGCTCAATATGACCCCTCTTTTGTTAGTAAAAATTCGAAAAATCATAAAAGATCATCTCATAAATCACAAAATTGTCCTGAATGTATAAATAAAAACCCTCGAAAAAATTTTAGGAGAAAATCATTTAAAAAATTCCAAAATAAAAAGAATCAAGAAAAATTTGAAGATAAAAAATATAAAAGGAAATCATATAAACAGTTAAGATGTTATAAGTGTAAAAAAATTGGTCATACAGCAAATTTTTGTAAAATAAATAATAAGCTCAATGAATTAAACTTAGATGAAGAAACAATGGAAAACATATTACAAATTTTTTGTGAAAATGAATCATCATCAGAAAACAACAGTAATGATGGAATCCAAGTCAATGACATAGACTCCACCTCATCAGAATCAGAAAGAGAAGAAATTAATATGCTAACTGATAATGAAGAAGCAATTCTTATAAAAATTGATCAAATGACAAATGATAATGAAAAATTTGAATATATAAATAGATTCAAAATCAACACAAATCCTACTCCAAAATTACCATATAATCTTAATGAAATTCTCGAAAGAAATAAAAAGAAAAATAAACAAATAATAACAATAAGTGATTTACAAAAGGAAATTAATATTCAAAAACAAGAAATAAAAGAATTAAAATTAATGCAAATAAAATTTCAAAAGGAATTATTTGAATTAAATCAAAAAATCCAAGAAAGTGAATCAGAAACCTCAAATCAAGAAGAAGAAAATTCCTCAAATAAAGTTAATGATTATTTAATGCATCTTGTTCAAATCACTACAAGAAAATAGATAATTGATATTTCAATCAGAATTAATAATGAATTTGTCTTACAAACACTTGCTTTATTTGATACTAGTGCTGATTTGAATTGCATTAGAGAAGGCTCAATTCCAACAAAATATTTTGAGAAAACTAGCCAATCTCTAAGTTCTGCATCAGGAAGCAAGTTAAGTATCAAGTATAAATTATCAAATGTTGAAATATTAAAAGATCATGTTTCTTATAAAACTTCATTTATATTGGTAAAAAATTTAAGTAAAAATGTCATTTTAGGAACACCATTCATAAATCAAATTCAACCATTTATAGTAGATGGAAATAGAATTAAAACACAGTATTTGAAAAAAGAAATTATGTTCAAATTCGTAACAAAACCACAAACAAAATATATCAATCAGTTAAAAAATGATGAGTTAAATTGTTTAATACAATATAAAGAAAATCATTTAACGTACTTAAAAAATGATCTTACATTCAAAAAAATTGAAGATCAACTCAATAATCAAAATTTGAAATCAAGAATTTCTCAAATAGAATCACAAATAAAAACCTCAATTTGTTCCACACTCCCAAATGCATTTTGAGATAGAAAATCGCATATTGTGGATCTCCCATATGAAACTGACTTTAATGAAAAAAACATTCCAACAAAGGCTAGACCTTCACAAATGAATCAAGAAGTTCTTAATCATTGTAAAAAGGAAATAAATGATTTACTCAGTAAAAAATTAATCAGAAAAAGTAGATCACCCTGGAGTTGTTCTGCTTTCTATGTTAATAAAAATGCTGAAATTGAAAGAGATATGTCAAGATTGGTAATTAATTATAAACCTCTTAATTCTGCTCTCAAATGGATAAAATATCCAATTCCCAATAAAAAGGATTTACTTAATAGATTAAATCAAGCCAGAATATTCTCAAAATTCGATATGAAATCTGGATTTTGGCAAGTTCAGATTAAAGAAAGTGATAGGTACAAAACTGCCTTCACTGTTCCTTTTGGTCAATTCGAATGGAACGTAATACCATTTGGATTAAAAAATACTCCTTCAGAATTTCAAAAAATCATGAATGAAATTGTCAATGATTATATTGGTTTCATAATTACTTATATAGATGATGTTTTAATATATTCATCTAATATTAATCAACATTTTAAACATATAAGAATCTTCATCAATATAATCAGAAGAAATGGTTTAGTAGTTTCACCTACTAAATTTAGTCTTTTCCAAACCAATATCAGATTTTTAGGATTTAATATTCACAATGGAACCATAATACCTATTCAAAGATCAATAGAATTCACTGAAAAATTTCCTAATGAAATCAAGGATAAAAATCAGCTTCAAAGATTCTTAGGTAGTTTGAATTATGTTGCAGAATTTTTTCCAAATCTTAACATAATTTGCAAACCATTATATCAGAGATTGAAAAAGAATCCACCCCCATGGTCTAATGAACACACAGAAATTATCAAATTAATCAAACAAAGAATTAAGGAAATTCCTTGTTTACATATTGCAGATCCGTCATTACCAAAAATTGTGGAAACAGATGCTTCTGATTTAGGATTCGGAGGAATTCTAAAACAGAAACAAGATAATAAAGAATATGTTGTTCAATTTACGTCAAAAAATTGGAATAGTTGTCAATCAAATTATTCAACAATCAAAAAAGAAATCTTAGCCATTGTTTTAACAATTTCAAAATTTCAAGGAGATTTGTTAAATCAAAAATTTCTTTTAAGAATTGATTGCAAAGCAGCAAAAAATGTTTTGTTAAAAGATGTTCAAAACATTGCATCAAAACAGATTTTTGCCAGATGGCAGTCTATTCTTTCTATATTTGATTTCGAAATAGAGCATATCAATGGATCTTCTAATTCCCTTCCTGACTTCCTTACTCGTGAATTCTTGCAGGGAGATGCCTCCCAAAAAGGATAAAGGTAAGGAAAAAATTCCTTCATCATCAGGAAAAGGATTAACCAACATCAAAACCTGGTTAGATGTTTGCAAATCATCTAACACTCCGTTAACTATCAAAGAAGAATCCTCGTCAAAATCAACTAAATCAAAATCCTCAAACACTCAATCAGTTTCTCAAACTCAAGAAGCCCTTGCTAAATTAGTTGATATGGATCCATCTCATGGATTGCTAAATGCAATCTCAATGGTTTTACAAACCCAATCAGGACAAAAGATTCCAGCATTACCAGAAATTCCCCAATCAGATTCTCAGATAAAAGAATCCCAAAGAAGAAATCAGAATTTTCAAATAACAGAAATATCATCACTAACGCCAGTTGGAACAATCCCTTTCAGTCAGAAATCAAAATTTTTTATAAAACCTGTTTCTAGATATGTTTTCTCAGTAGAAGAAAGCCTATCAGAAAAGGACCCTTTTGATTTTGCAAATAAGATATTCACAAAAGATTTTTATTATGTACCATATAATCAGTACAAAACAATCCAGTTTTATGAGAAAATTTTGACTGAGACTGAATCAATCAAGTTCAAACATTTTGAAAGAGAAAGAATGATCAGTTATTCTACAGCTAGAATACTAAAAGTAATCAACTTAAAAGAATGGCGAGTTCATCCAATCACTGCTACAAAACTCAATATAGAACCATTTTCAACACAACCAAATCATCGTGCTATTTATAATTATTTTGATTATAAGCAAGCCTGGTGGAATGTGTTTTATCAGATGAATTCAAAAAGAACACATACTTGGTTAATATTTTTTGACAGTTGTTTATCAAACAATCTTCCTACTTGGTTTAATCATTGGTGGGAACAATTCGATGCAACATCAGAAATCATCCATCAAAATGCCAAGGAAGGATTTGATACTTTCTTGGGCCATTACAATCCTATACCTCATGAAAAGAATTTTCCAAAAGAAATGCTGTATTTCATACATCTCGGAGTATCATGGGTCATGGCTTGGTGGTTTGAATACAAGCCAGATCGATCATCAAACACAATCAACTTGGTCAGAATGTACAAAATCAAATTGTGGGATAGCTTCAAAATGTGGAATAAATGTGAAAAGAATTCAATTTTAAATTGGATTAAGACTAATTTTGCAAAATCACCACCATCTCCATCAGTAGCAGTACAGTATCACAACAGAGGATTTTTAATATCATCACTTGCAAGTGCAAATTCTCTAGATCAATTAAAACAAATTCTGGAAAAAGCACTGGATCGTATCAAAGAAACAGAATCAGCACAAGAATCAAGTTCAGAAACGGACTCAACATCTCACCACAGCGGTAATACAAATGAAGATGACTGCTATGGCATAGATTTAGGAGAACCGTGAAAATTGTTTCATTCAAATCTTCTGTATCATTTTGCACTGTAAGAATAGAAATTCGATATACACATGTACCACAGTGCACAATCAATCATTATCAGAATATGGTCCGCCACAAACACCAATTAATTACTGTGTCAACCAAACTTTGTCGGCCACAACACCACTGTAACAACAGTACCCTGTCGGCCACAATACCATTGTTCCAAACAGTACCCTATCAGTCCATTTTTGCTATTTAAACACTTCCAATCAGACATCGGAGGCATAAAAACTCAAAAACCTTTCCTCCTTACTCCTGAAACCTTTCATTACCCTTTCTTCCTACTTTTCCATCTCTTCCATCTTCAACCTCTTACATTCATCTTCTGTCTTTTCATCCTCTTCCTCTTTCATCACCAATCACCGATCAGCAATCATTCAAACACTTTTTGAAGCATAACTGTTTGCTTCTCTTTTAATCAAATCAGTTTTCTTGAAGTATAATTGTTTGCTTCTTATCAGAGGTAGGACGATCATTTTCTTGATCATCCATTCATGCTCTTATATTTATATGTTTTGTAAAAAATCAGTTTTATCAATAAAATCAGTTTAATTTTCTTCTTACATTCTATCTCATGTGGGGAATCTCCAGTTAAAATTGGGTGTAATTCCACGAGATTTGATTAAGAGAGAAGCAAACAGTTATGCTTCAGAAAGTGTTTAGATGATTGCTGATCGGTGATTGGTGATAAAAGAGGAAGAGGATGAAAAGATAGAAGATGAATGTAAGAGGTTGAAGATGGAAGAGATGGAAAAGTAGGAAGAAAGGGTAATGAAAGGTTTTAGGAGTAAGGAGGAAAGGTTTTTGAGCTTTTATGCCTCCGATGTCTGATTGGAAGTGTTTAAATAGCAAAAATGGACTGATAGGGTACTGTTTGGAACAATGGTATTGTGGCCGACAGGGTACTGTTGTTACAGTGGTGTTGTGGCCGACAAAGTTTGGTTGACACAGTAATTAATTGGTGTTTGTGGCGGACCATATTCTGATAATGATTGATTGTGCACTGTGGTACATGTGTATATCGAATTTCTATTCTTACAGTGCAAAATGATACAGAAGATTTGAATGAAACAATTTTCACGGTTCTCCTAAATCTATGCCATAGCAGTCATCTTCATTTGTATTACCGCTGTGGTGAGATGTTGAGTCCGTTTCTGAACTTGATTCTTGTGCTGATTCTGTTTCTTTGATACGATCCAGTGCTTTTTCCAGAATTTGTTTTAATTGATCTAGAGAATTTGCACTTGCAAGTGATGATATTAAAAATCCTCTGTTGTGATACTGTACTGCTACTGATGGAGATGGTGGTGATTTTGCAAAATTAGTCTTAATCCAATTTAAAATTGAATTCTTTTCACATTTATTCCACATTTTGAAGCTATCCCACAATTTGATTTTGTACATTCTGACCAAGTTGATTGTGTTTGATGATCGATCTGGCTTGTATTCAAACCACCAAGCCATGACCCATGATACTCCGAGATGTATGAAATACAGCATTTCTTTTGGAAAATTCTTTTCATGAGGTATAGGATTGTAATGGCCCAAGAAAGTATCAAATCCTTCCTTGGCATTTTGATGGATGATTTCTGATGTTGCATCGAATTGTTCCCACCAATGATTAAACCAAGTAGGAAGATTGTTTGATAAACAACTGTCAAAAAATATTAACCAAGTATGTGTTCTTTTTGAATTCATCTGATAAAACACATTCCACCAGGCTTGCTTATAATCAAAATAATTATAAATAGCACGATGATTTGGTTGTGTTGAAAATGGTTCTATATTGAGTTTTGTAGCAGTGATTGGATGAACTCGCCATTCTTTTAAGTTGATTACTTTTAGTATTCTAGCTGTAGAATAACTGATCATTCTTTCTCTTTCAAAATGTTTGAACTTGATTGATTCAGTCTCAGTCAAAATTTTCTCATAAAACTGGATTGTTTTGTACTGATTATATGGTACATAATAAAAATCTTTTGTGAATATCTTATTTGCAAAATCAAAAGGGTCCTTTTCTGATAGGCTTTCTTCTACTGAGAAAACATATCTAGAAACAGGTTTTATAAAAAATTTTGATTTCTGACTGAAAGGGATTGTTCCAACTGGCGTTAGTGATGATATTTCTGTTATTTGAAAATTCTGATTTCTTCTTTGGGATTCTTTTATCTGAGAATCTGATTGGGGAATTTCTGGTAATGCTGGAATCTTTTGTCCTGATTGGGTTTGTAAAACCATTGAGATTGCATTTAGCAATCCATGAGATGGATCCATATCAACTAATTTAGCAAGGGCTTCTTGAGTTTGAGAAACTGATTGAGTGTTTGAGGATTTTGATTTAGTTGATTTTGACGAGGATTCTTCTTTGATAGTTAACGGAGTGTTAGATGATTTGCAAACATCTAACCAGGTTTTGATGTTGGTTAATCCTTTTCCTGATGATGAAGGAATTTTTTCCTTACCTTTATCCTTTTTGGGAGGCATCTCCCTGCAAGAATTCACGAGTAAGGAAGTCAGGAAGGGAATTAGAAGATCCATTGATATGCTCTATTTCGAAATCAAATATAGAAAGAATAGACTGCCATCTGGCAAAAATCTGTTTTGATGCAATGTTTTGAACATCTTTTAACAAAACATTTTTTGCTGCTTTGCAATCAATTCTTAAAAGAAATTTTTGATTTAACAAATCTCCTTGAAATTTTGAAATTGTTAAAACAATGGCTAAGATTTCTTTTTTGATTGTTGAATAATTTGATTGACAACTATTCCAATTTTTTGACGTAAATTGAACAACATATTCTTTATTATCTTGTTTCTGTTTTAGAATTCCTCCGAATCCTAAATCAGAAGCATCTGTTTCCACAATTTTTGGTAATGACGGATCTGCAATATGTAAACAAGGAATTTCCTTAATTCTTTGTTTGATTAATTTGATAATTTCTGTGTGTTCATTAGACCATGGGGGTGGATTCTTTTTCAATCTCTGATATAATGGTTTGCAAATTATGTTAAGATTTGGAAAAAATTCTGCAACATAATTCAAACTACCTAAGAATCTTTGAAGCTGATTTTTATCCTTGATTTCATTAGGAAATTTTTCAGTGAATTCTATTGATCTTTGAATAGGTATTATGGTTCCATTGTGAATATTAAATCCTAAAAATCTGATATTGGTTTGGAAAAGACTAAATTTAGTAGGTGAAACTACTAAACCATTTCTTCTGATTATATTGATGAAGATTCTTATATGTTTAAAATGTTGATCAATATTAGATGAATATATTAAAACATCATCTATATAAGTAATTATGAAACCAATATAATCATTGACAATTTCATTCATGATTTTTTGAAATTCTGAAGGAGTATTTTTTAATCCAAATGGTATTACGTTCCATTCGAATTGACCAAAAGGAACAGTGAAGGCAGTTTTGTACCTATCACTTTCTTTAATCTGAACTTGCCAAAATCCAGATTTCATATCGAATTTTGAGAATATTCTGGCTTGATTTAATCTATTAAGTAAATCCTTTTTATTGGGAATTGGATATTTTATCCATTTGAGAGCAGAATTAAGAGGTTTATAATTAATTACCAATCTTGACATATCTCTTTCAATTTCAGCATTTTTATTAACATAGAAAGCAGAACAACTCCAGGGTGATCTACTTTTTCTGATTAATTTTTTACTGAGTAAATCATTTATTTCCTTTTTACAATGATTAAGAACTTCTTGATTCATTTGTGAAGGTCTAGCCTTTGTTGGAATGTTTTTTTCATTAAAGTCAGTTTCATATGGGAGATCCACAATATGCGATTTTCTATCTCAAAATGCATTTGGGAGTGTGGAACAAATTGAGGTTTTTATTTGTGATTCTATTTGAGAAATTCTTGATTTCAAATTTTGATTATTGAGTTGATCTTCAATTTTTTTGAATGTAAGATCATTTTTTAAGTACGTTAAATGATTTTCTTTATATTGTATTAAACAATTTAACTCATCATTTTTTAACTGATTGATATATTTTGTTTGTGGTTTTGTTACGAATTTGAACACAATTTCTTTTTTCAGATACTGTGTTTTAATTCCATTTCCATCTACCATAAATGGTTGAATTTGATTTATGAATGGTGTTCCTAAAATGACATTTTTACTTAAATTTTTTACCAATATAAATGAAGTTTTATAAGAAACATGATCTTTTAATATTTCAACATTTGATAATTTATACTTGATACTTAACTTGCTTCCTGATGCAGAACTTAGAGATTAGCTAGTTTTCTCAAAATATTTTGTTGGAATCGAGCCTTCTCTAATGCAATTCAAATCAGCACCAGTATCAAATAAAGTAAGTGTTTGTAAGACAAATTCATTATTAATTCTGATTGAAATATCAATTATCTATTTTCTTGTAGTGATTTGAACAAGATGCATTAAATAATCATTAACTTTATTTGAGGAATTTTCTTCTTCTTGATTTGAGGTTTCTGATTCACTTTCTTGGATTTTTTGATTTAATTCAAATAATTCCTTTTGAAATTTTATTTGCATTAATTTTAATTCTTTTATTTCTTGTTTTTGAATATTAATTTCCTTTTGTAAATCACTTATTGTTATTATTTGTTTATTTTTCTTTTTATTTCTTTCAAGAATTTCATTAAGATTATATGGTAATTTTGGAGTAGGATTTGTGTTGATTTTGAATCTATTTATATATTCAAATTTTTCATTATCATTTGTCATTTGATCAATTTTTATAAGAATTGCTTCTTCATTATCAGTTAGCATATTAATTTCTTCTCTTTCTGATTCTGATGAGGTGGAGTCTATGTCATTGACTTGGATTCCATCATTACTGTTGTTTTCTGATGATGATTCATTTTCACAAAAAATTTGTAATATGTTTTCCATTGTTTCTTCATCTAAGTTTAATTCATTGAGCTTATTATTTATTTTACAAAAATTTGCTGTATGACCAATTTTTTTACACTTATAACATCTTAACTGTTTATATGATTTCCTTTTATATTTTTTATCTTCAGATTTTTCTTGATTCTTTTTATTTTGGAATTTTTTAAATGATTTTCTCCTAAAATTTTTTCGAAGGTTTTTATTTATACATTCAGGACAATTTTGTGATTTATGAGATGATCTTTTATGATTTTTCGATTTTTTACTAACAAAAGAGGGGTCATATTGAGCACAAAAATCACCAAGACTCTGGTGATTTAAGCGCTGTTCACTCTTTAATTGTTTTTGTAATCTGATTGTATTATACAAATTAGTTCTGATTTTATTAACATATGATGATAATTCTCCATACGACAAATTGTCATAATCTATATATATATATATATATATATATATATATTTGTCTGCATATTTAATCTCAGTGGCATGTGAAATCTCATCCATACCGATAAATAGTATAGGAAGCAATCTAAGCTTGTGGGCTATTGAATATATTAAGCTTACTCGCCTATTTCCAAGAGTAGCACACTCGCTAGCGTTATACTTCCCCGCACCAGTTCGGAAACTTTACGTTATATCACAAGCTATAGGGTAAGTGCCAGTTATTATTATATGACGACACGTTATTGATTGTGTAAAATATCTTTAGAAAATATTGTAGAAAAAATACCATAAAAACTTGACAAAGTCAGCCTAACATATACCCATAATATTGGGCTCATTTTCTTAGCTAGTCAGGTAACTATATGGAAAGTTTAAAAAATTAGTCTTATCTCACCTCTAGCTCATGTCAAATTTAATGGTTACTTTTTTTATTATTGTTTTGTACTTTAATTTAAATTTATTATGTATTTATTTATCATATTGGAGCTACCATTTATCCTAGGCTACTTTATGTACATGTATAATGGCAATTTGCTTGCCAGTTGCAAAAGGAGCATGTAGATTTCCAAGCTCGTCACATATGCCATTGTGTGAATTTGTTAAATGAGGTTTCCCTGGTTTTGGTTTTGGTGAGGATTATACAATGTGAAATTCCTAGTTGCCCAAATTCTTAGTATCTCTTCAGAGACATCGGATAAAATTAGTAGTGAAATATTTATCTTATTTATATCTATATCAAGCAATCTTTCAAGATGAGTAAAGAGAATATGAGCATGTTGGGTTGTTTTGGGGGGGGTTGGCGCGGTTTGAATCTCTATTTATTTTATGACCTCAATATAAGAAAAATTAAAATTACAAATTTTTCATGTTCATACTATTTATTGCTAATTTTTAATAAGTAGTTCGTGTTTGATACTACACACCTTAATTTTTTAAAAAAAAAATTTGATTGAGACACACTTATTGAATATATTCATCTACTTATAACTTTATGCAGTTACTATAACATTCAAATAAATTTTTAATTGGAAAATGAAAAGTTCATAATTAACAATAAATTTTAATAGAATATAATCACTTTGCATTTCCAAATTTTGAAAACATCCATTCCATCCAATGGTTCACCCTTAAAAAAATTTTATTCATAAGGATCTCTATGACATCTTTGCATGTCATACCGAAAACTCTCTCAACTTCAATTATAAGGTTTTTAAAGTGTTCCTTTGTAATTTTTTTTATTTAAATTTGTGTAGATTTCCTGTTATTATTATTTTTACAACAATACAATTTGAAGTAAGTAGATACTTGTGTCAGGTGTAGAAGAACTCAACTCTATCACATAAGGATCTTCATAGGAAAGTCGTTAGCTTTGATCCTTATGCAAAGAACTTGGGAAAAAAAGATGGCATTGTAGTATACATGAGTTTTATTTGGGTTAAATGCAAATACATGCCTAAAATATTGATTAAGTGTTGATAAACCCTCTAAATTTTTAAAATATGGCTTACCTCCTATAACTTTTGAAGCAACCTAATATGGTCACTAAAATAACATGAATGACTATGCTTTTAGGGCTTTAATAATGCTTTGGGGATGCGTATTTTGAAAAGTTTTGGACAGACAATGTCTCATTTTGAGAGTTTAGAGAATGTATTTGCACGTAACCAATAGTGAATTCCTTCTTTTTCTTTTTTCTTTTCCCCCTTTTGGTTATTTCACTGTGTTTGTTTTCTGTCTCCAGATATGGTAAATCTAAAAGTTTTCGTCAGCTTTAGAGGTCAAGATTTCTCTGACGATTTGTACATCAACATTGATGTAAATGCCTTTACTGATGATGGAGAGCTGGGTAGAGGTAGACCTAAGGCCATGAATCGATAAAAAATCTCCGTACCCATCTTCTCTAAAGGCTATGCTTCCAGCATCCGATGCCTTTAGGAATTAGCTCATATTGTGGAATGTAAGAAAAAGAGGAACCAGTCAATTCTATCCAATTCTATGATGTCTCACCTGATCAAGTTCAAAATCAATCCGAGTGTGTTATGAGGAGGCGTTTAAGCAGAGCATCTAAAGCACTATGATGCTGAGATAGTTGAGGTGTGGAGGACTGCTCTTAGAGAAGTTGGAGCCATGAATGGATGGGAGTTGCAGTATTTAAATGATGAGTATGTATCCCTTAAAACTTCTAATCTCAGTTTGATGTTAATTCTTTTTTTTAATCTGCCTGTGTTTTTCTTTCTTTCTTTTCATTTTTTTGTCCCTTTTTTTTTTTTAACCATAAGCTTGTGTTGTTCTCAAGAAAAAGAAAAAAAAATTGTGCTTCTATTTATTGAAACCTAACTAGTGATATTTTTACTCTATTAGTATGTGGCCACGTTCAATTTTAATGGAAACCTGCAGACTTAAGGCAAAAGTAGTAGTGATAGCTCTTCATAATGTACTGAAGGAACTGGCAAGTGGATATAAAGTTGGGATTGAAGCTCATGTAGGAAGTCATGAAATTGTTAGAGCCTGATGCTAGTGATGTTTGAGTGGTAGGAATCCATGGCATGGCAGGTATTGGAAAAGTACTCTCGCCAAGGTCATCTACAACCAACCTAAGAAACATTTTGTGTGCCACAGCTTCCTTACAAACGTAAGAGAAACATCAATGCGGAATAGGGGCCTTGAAGAATTCCAAAGTCAACTCTTGGTAGACATCCTAAGACCTAATAATCCAAAAGAGCTTGAGTTTGCTAGTGTTGATGATAAAGGAACAAATCTGCTCAGACATGTCAAGGAAAAAGTTCTCGTTGTCATTGATGATGTTGACCGAACAGACCAGCTTAATGCTCTAGTTCTGCAAAATGGTTTATTTGCTCCTGGAAGTAGGATCATCGTTACAACTAGAAGTAAGGAAGCTTTGGATATGTATCAAGTGGGAAGAATTTATAAGCTTGATGAACTACAAGTTACTAATGCCCTTGTTCTTTTTCACGAGCATGCATTTAACGAGTATACACCATCGCCTAGACTTATGACTCTATCTCGTGAAATAGTACCGCTAATTGGAGGATTTCCTTTAGCATTGGAGGTCATAGGCTCCTTCTTTCATAGTAAAGATGAGACACTGTGGGAGTATATGCTGAAAGAATTAACAAAAATCCCTCCCAACGATGTTCAATCGAAGTTGAAAATAATGTGTGAATAATTAAGTGTTTTTCTTAATCAAAACAATTCTAAAGTTGTATATGTTATGTAATTCCCATGGTTATCGATGATTAAAGTTAAAATAAATGGATGAATAATTAAGCAAAACATAATTAAATGCTAGTGGCTTGTCAACATAGTACCATTAAATAGTAGTGTAGAAATGTTCCTCCTATGCTTTCATTTTTGTCCATCAATAAGCTAAAAATATGTACCAGTTTTGGTAGGGTTTATCAAGGTTTTTTTTTTTTGCTAATTTGATCGATCATTTATCGGTTCCATTAATATGATTATCCAATACATCATTAATTCTTGAAATTCCCATTATATTAATTCCTCCTAACGGTATCCAATTTTTTATCATGTTCTTAAAGGTCGGAAATCAATAGAAAATGATGGAAAAGTTCAAAATATATAATAATTAGTGGACTGAATTAATCTTATGAGATTTCTCCTTCTTACCTATTTCCTTCTCACTGTTAAGGCTATTTTTATAATTTCATGTGCTTTTAACCCATTTCCTTTAACTTCTCTTGAAATTTGGAGAAAAAGAAAAAGGACTTCTTGGAGGAAACAATTCCACTAGTTTCCTTCCACTTTGTCTCATTTTCATCCTAACCACACAAATGTCCTTTGATTTCTTTAAATTCCCATCGGTCTAAACATAGTCTAAATGTAAGAAATTTCAATCCTCAATCTTCAATTTAAACGAATATAATTAATAAGGTCACTAGAAAGATGTATATAAGCTCAATAGCGTTTCACATATCTAATGAATACATGAACCTATTGAGCTAAGATCAACAAGTTAGCTTAACATGACCTCTTTCGACCTTATTAATTTGGAAATAGCGTAATGGTCTCGATTCTTTCGCTAATCCAAATTGGTTTAGTCTTTTATGGACCTTTTTTTTCCTTGTTTCACAGCTCTATTAGTTCTCCTAATAGAAGCTATTTGTTCTTTTATTAGTTTAAATTGTAAAAGGCTTAAAATAGGACATTCATGATCATAATCACAAATTGTCTTTCCAATTACAAATCTCTAAATACCACAACTTAAATTCACAAGTCATAACAATTTTTGAATTTGCAATCTGGTTCTAAATTTTTCTTTTTATATCAAGTCTTAAAATTTACAAAATAATTTCTTTTGAATATATCTTTTTTTTCCCTCTCATTGTTCCATGTGTCATGTTTAATCAAGAATCAATGTCACAATTTACACCTCAACTATATTACTTGTTACAATTATATACATTGAAGTTTAACTTTTCAAATTATACACTTAATTAAAAATTTAATTATTAACATCTACATCTCAATTAATTCTAATTTATGCTACTAATTCATTCAGCATGTTCAACCAATGAGGTGACCGTTTATGACCTTAAATTTGTAGGTAGCTACCAATCACCCACTACAAAATAATTGATCGCAATCCACTTCACAAACATTAGTCGCAAGACCCACTAACGACCATAGATGACAATGCATAGCTCTAGGGGGGTCACATGACTCTCTTAAGCCATGAGTAACCATCCCATTGGTTTATACTGGTTTATTATGCTGAATAGACTGATAGTATAAATTAAAGTTAATTGAAATATAGATAGTAATAACTAAATCTTCAATTGATTTTAGAATTAAATAAGTTGAAAACTTTAGATATATAATTGAAAAAAGTGATATAGTTGAAGTGTAAACTGTAACATTGACTTTTTAATCAATGTTACTTGCAACATGACAAGTGATATATGAAAATATATCGTATCAGTGTAAATAACATATTAAAACTTGATCTATTATGTTCTCAATGTTATAGGACTTGCTGAAAACTAAAAACATAAGATATAACGATTTTTATCATTTTTCTCGTATGTTTTGTAGAAAAATAAACAAATAGATAGTAAAGATCCTTATTCTTTAGTATGTATGGTTTTCGTACTGTGCTATTAACTCTTTCACACATCTGCTTCCGTACTTGATCAGTTTGCCGCAAAAGATTGTCAAACAAGGAGACAAACCAAAGTTTCAAGCACATAAATTCTTGTTGAACTTTATCTTTTCCTCTTTACGATTCAGTAGCTCAACATTAGGGGTCATGTGGGCCAGTGTATTAATATTTTGTTCAGCACTTCAAAGCTCTAAATTTAGGCAAAAGAGTGCTAAGGCATTGTGCTCTCCAAATTTTTAAACTTTTTTAATTTAGGAAATCTTCAAGTTCTTTGTTTTTCCTTTTGGCCGCAGTTTTCATATATATTTAGAGAAATGTTTAAAGCATGTGAAGATGGTTTCGTTAGTGAATGCTCCATCACATCAGAAGTTAGAAGCAAAAAACTTTTGCTATATGTTAAGAATCATTACTCTTCAAATTAAAAAAAAAAAAAAAAAAAAAGCAAGGTTATATATCAATTTTTAAGTCAATAAGATATTATTCTTTTAATTTGCTCCAAAAAAAAAAAAAAAACAAAAGAGATAATAATCTTTAAATCATTCTATCAATGACATAAAGGAACAACAATTCAATTCTAACCAACTAATGAACATAATAACTATTAAGATATTACAAATCCATCTTCCATTATAGTTCTATTCTATTAGGCGAATCAGCATATGATGATATCATAATCTTCAAAAGAACTTATTTTTATAGCTATTTTTACATAATATTATGCTTATGAAGATTGTTCAGTCTTATTATACATGCCGATATGGGAGATTAACTGTTTTGGTTTTTGTTGCTTGCCTGGGGCATAGATTTAACATGGAAGGCAAGCTTCATTTTTGGTAGAAGAATTTGATCCTCTTCCATAGGGCAGCAGTATACGATAAGCATGACATGAGTTCTTAGTTTTGTTTGTCAAATCGAAAGGAAAAACGAAGACTCCATGATTAAGGACATTGCCAGACAAAGATGTGATTTATGGTAGTGGAAAAAGAAAATGATACAGAACCGGTTTTACTAGATGAAATACAAGTGCTTTCTATTGGTATCCATATCTTATCCCGATTGAATTCAAAGGTCTAGATGGAAGTTTTTAATTAGACGGATGAAATCAAAATCGGAAAGAGTTTCTTTTATTTTGAGTTTGCTTTTCAGCTACAATGTGTATGTATCTTGCGAACTACGATATACATTACAACCCGACGTACTACCACAACCAAGACAACGCGAGAGGACCAACTAAAATTTTGGGACCCTTACCACCAAGAAGACCGACACAGTGAAGCACTTGCACTGGCCACGAACTCACAACTTGAAGCAAGGGCGGTAACCTACGGCTGTTACCAAAGGCATAAACTAGAAACAGGCCATGATCATCACCTTCTTTAAATGGAACAATTGAAATCGCAAAATAGGTATGCAACATCGTAAGTATACAATTCAACATATCGCTAAACAATTTACAAAGAATCTTCTTCATGTTGTCTGCAAAACTTGAGCCTTAAGCTATAATATAAGACCAACGACAGAAAGTTTCCCTCCAAAATATTACTTCAGAATTCCCTTGCATGCAACATAAATCGTTGAATAACTCAGATCTGCTGTAATTCAATCAGAACCAAACATCAATATTAACACTCACGCATGGAAACAAAAAGAAAAGAATGCCACAATAAATTCAGTATGCAAATTTGTGGACGTTTAAGGGAACTTACGAAGTTAACGATAATATGCCATATGTCTGGATGACAAAAAGGGAGAAGCACCCAAAGCAGGAGATTTTTGGACTTGAGCAGGGGCATTGATGTGTTGTTTCTTTTTCTCACATTTTGTCTCAGATCGCAACCAGGACTCAAACATAGAATGAAGGTTAGCCGAATTCTTCAATTCATCCATCTCTGCTAATTTCTCAGACCTCTTTAATTGGCCATCTTGGATGTAAACAAGATCAGTTCCAGCACATAAAAAATGTGTGTAGCATATACAATTGTTGCCCCTCTCTATAATTGACACCATTGATAAGTATAAAGAGGACAAGAAAGCAATCTTCAATGAAGATCACGAGCAATATGATATCATATTAAGAATTGTACAAAAACTTTGCATTAATTGTCATGTTTAATTTGATAAAAGAACGAAGATTCAACATATGAAAGCACTTCAATATATTAATCGAGGATATAAATTCATCCAACAAAAGCATATCTCAGAGAAAGTGGCAGGACCTTTACTCTATATTTATGGTCCAGTAACAAATATTTGGTCTAATGAACAGTATGTAGTAATGTCTACTAAGAAGTAAGGACAGTACTTGCAAATGAAGGTGGAAATTGTAATGAAAAGGGACTGATATTATTGTAATGAAATTAGTTAATGGAGATAGTCTATGTGCATGAATGAACAAAACGAAATTTTGGGATGAACACATTATTCTTGCCCCAAAAATAGAGCAGTATTTTGCCGAATGCAGCAGTTGGATTAGGGATTCTGAATGTAGAACCCAAGACACAATATTGGGGATAATATTTTTCTTGTTTTCCATTGATGATTACTGCTACTACATTTCAACAAAATATGCCAGCCTCCCCAAGGCCCAATAGTAAAAGAAAATACAAGAAACTTCTAGAATGCTCTAATAGATAGCAGTGGATATGCCTCCACATGACATCTTCTTCTACTTTCCATTTTTTTCTTTTTTATTTTCTATTTTTTCTGTTGCTTCTTCTTCTTCTTCTAATAATAATAATAATAATATTTTTAAACTCTAAAGTTGAATTCTAAATCCAATTTCAGTAATCCTATAACATATATATGGACAAATAAATAGATAGATAGATAGTGCTTTTGTTTTTTTTGCAGCAAAGATTTTCCAGACACTTTAGCATTTGTAAATATCTCACTATGACCATTAAATACAATGGTACTTACATCAAGAGTTTAAGGTAAGTAGTAAGATTTGATGATACATGGGGGTGGAAAGAGACAATGGTCGCTTACAAATGGTGTGGTAGCTCACCACAAAGTAAAATATCAATATGGAAGGAATTAAAAAAAAAAAAAAAAAAAAAAGACAGTTTCCACTTTTAGCCTCCCACCTTCCCCTGCCGCTAAGAGTTTTACAGCAACTAATTACTGTCTGAGGTGGAAACGCTATATTAGAATGGAATTTTGAAAAAGGTTGACATTAAAACAAACATTTACAGAAAGAATTTTTTTTGGTGCGGTCCAGCTGAAAGATGTACAGATAAAAGAAGATAAATTTTAGCACCCTTTCACAGCCATACAGAGAACACACGTAGATGCATGCCAACAGACATCTCATATACAGATTTAAATATTTATGTAAACAAACATTGCCTTACCAAGAAGGGAAAAAGCAACAAGAAAGAATTGCTTCTAAAAATAAGTTCTTCAGTCACTTGTTCCTTCTTAAACTTATCTTGTTCTCTCTTGCATCTGATGAGTATAAGAGTAAAGAGTAATTGAGTCAATCAATACATCTTCACATTCTTCCCTCAAGAAATCAAGGAAGTCCAGCCTAGTAACTACATCTAGATCAACTGTCACCTCATCAAGCTAAAGAACCTGCATTTACACCAATGATGAAATCAGATAAGAATATTTAAATAAGCACATTTTTCGTAGACAGGAGGACATTGAAAAAGTGGATCAAATGGATGAGAGGGCAGAGCATCAGAAGGAATCCACCTTTTATTTTTCTTAATGTCCTAATTGAAAAGAAACATGGTATCAATTTTCTATTTTTATCCATACAAAACAGGTTTGAAAAGACTGGCAGTCCTAACAGAGTGCTTTTAAATCTTTGATCCAAAACAGTTTCCTTTTGCCCTCAACTACGCTAGTATTACACCCTTATCTTTCAACAGTTTGGAGAAAACAAAGATCTTAATCCTTGCTAATCTCATAAGGCCTGTTATCTATTTACCAAAGATGCAGGTTTGGGCAACTTTCCCAAATCAGCCGTTTAGCATGCCAAAAAGAATGCAAAATCAATCTTTATAGGGGTCCCACAATGTAAATTCAAGGCTACAGTTATCCAATCTATCTATAAAATACACGGAAAATAGCGACCAATCTTAACCCTTAATCTTCTGATTTCCCATAGTTCATCCAAATAACTCACTAGACAAGATGGAATACTATACCTTAAAAGGATGTAGAAGACACGTGCAAATTTGGACACAACGGTACTGTCCATCTGATACTTTATGCATTCTCCATTGGAGATCAATATCGAGCAGCTTGATTAACTTTTCCCGTAGATCAGCTCCTTCAATTGTCCATAGACAGTAAATGTGATGATCTTAACCGTGTGAACTCAAAACATAATATAAGCGATTTGGGGAGACCAAATAGCACACCTCCGTAAATCATATGTTCTGCTGAAAAATCACCTTGGAATGGAATCTCTCCCTGAATTTTCCAAAAGCAGCCATCTTTGTAAATTGTTCAGTAACAAATAAAATGTTGTGTCTTGAATGTTCACATCAATGTCATGTAAAGCACAAATAAGCAAGCTCTAGTATTTTCTATAACAAGCAAATGTTTTCTATATTATTCATAAGCACCACATTCCGTAATATCACTGGAATGGTCTTTTTTAATCGAAATGCAGAGAGGTTATTATTATCATGTCCTTTTTTTTTTCCTCTTTTCTTTCAATCACTATTAAGAAGAAACTCCAAAAAGAAGTCTATGAAAATGAACTATAAAGTGGATTTACTACACCAACAAAGAACAAGAATAAGTGTGAATTCTTTGATGCATCCCTATTAATCATATTAGTAGGTGGCATGCCAAGGAAATCACTATAACAGATATTCCTGAGAAACTCTCATCCTTTATAAGGCTGATTATTCAATAGTTATCTAACCATGGCATTGACAATATTGTACAATCATTCATAAAGTCAAAGTGTACACATTCACACTGATCTACCAAAATTTAAGAACAATAATTATGACTTTACCAGGCACTCACTGCTGAGCCAACAGTTTTACTCCATGATCCTCCCAAATAGGCCAAGTCACTGTTATAAACCAGTTGAGTATCATGAAAAGCAGAACGATTCAGCACCTGCACCACATTCTGGCCCCCTACCATGTGCTTACCAGCCAGAATTTTCAGTAATTTGGTCTTTCCTAATAGAAGATATAGATGAACACATTTAAGAGCCCAGCACTTGACTTTAATTATCAAAAGAAAAACAACTAAATTTGGTATTATATGAAGAAATAAAAGGTTGGTAAATGAGAAAATCTAACCAGAGCCATGGGTGCCAACAAGGAGACAGAGAGAGGAGAGACTGATAAATTGAAATCCATGAAGAGTGGTGCTTGGATATCATATGCGAATAGCATGCCACACACTCGAATGCTCATATTCTCATCATTCTCATCTTCTTAATGTTTGGGAGTCCCTCCTCTGTTTGATGTTTTGCCATTTGCAGTATCCTGTCTCCTCAGGTCTGGTTTGCGGTGCTTAAATTTGATAATATATTATGTCATAAAAAGGCATTTTGTATATACTAGTACTGCACACGATACTTAGGTGTACTACTACCAAAGTTCATATGCAAGAAGTCTCTCTATGCTCTTACAGATCCATATTGCAATGTTTACACACAATGCAATTAAAAGAAAAACGAAAAATCAAATGCTTCCGTTCTTTTGTTAATGATTCGATATCTCTTCCGACAAAAATCCCTCTATCCAAATAATATTCTTATTCATTTTTCCTCCAATCACATACCCATGTATCAGCAAAACTGTAATAGATAGGACAAGGACACATATTATATATCACTCATACATTGTTGCATGCGATTTAAGGAGATACTAGTGAGGACACCATTTGGAGTCGGAGACGAGGTACACTACCTATAAACAGGAAACTGGATCTTCTCCTTGAAGCATGCTATGAAGTCAGAATGATACTCAAGTTGGACGGACTTTCACTCACTATCCGGAAACGGTGTTCATATCTGATCAGTGAAAAGGAAAAATTACAGAATCCATATGATATATTCTTCGTGTATAGCAGCATGTGATAGGTGAATACACGCTCGAAATCTAGACTTAAGAACAAGGACAATAAGTTTTCTTCTTAACAAAACAGATCACTTGACTTTCTTTTTACACGTAGCAGAAACATTAACCAGCACTCAATCATGAGTAAAATCCCTAATGAATACCTAATTATGCATATATATACCATTCAAAAGGATTCGCTTACCGACCGAGTTACGATTGACGAATGGAAATCTGCGTGGAGAAAGAGTCGAGATTGTGCAAGAAGAACAGATGAACGCGGCCGCGGGATGGAGAGATCAAATTGAATCGAACAAAGTAGGAGGTAGCTATGTTGGTAATAGCAATAGATTTCGATTTCGGACCAACTACGGAGTACCAACTACATCAACCAGCCCCTGCTATGTGCCTTGCGCCATGTATGACCACTTTCAAAATCAGGCGAAATGAATCCACGTTAGTGGCAACAATAAGTTGACATGAAGCGTGTAACTATTTATTAAGGATTATTTACGGCACATATCATAAAGATTACTCCTATTGTCAAGCAGTGAATGGAATTATTAGAAGAAAATGGGACAGGAATTATAAGTTTTTTTTTTATGCGTTTGGATGTTATAATTTTATTGAAACTTAAATAAATATTTTTAACCAATAATAATTAATGAGATTAAATAAAATTAAAATTCCTTTAATAATAACTAATGAAATGGAATAAAATTAAGTTTTCACCTTCTTAAAGGTAAAATTGAATTCCCTTTTAAAGCGAAAATGGAAGATTTCATTTTGGTTTATTTTCATATACAAAACTTCACATGATTGATCTACAAGAACTAATTTAATAAAATAATACCGTTAAATATATTTTATTATATAATATAATTTAAGATAATAAAATATTATTACAAATAAAAAAAATATTTTAAAAGAAATCAAAACCTAATAGCTTGTCAAACTACCAATTAGGAGGCTTTTCATTGGTGTTTATAGATTATGCTCTCATCTTGAGATGGAAAACAAGAGCCACCAAGGCTTCTTGAGTCACAACTCTCTATTATAGGTGAGTTTTTGACCGGCCATCCTTTTATGCGATTACAATCTTTTTGCTAAACATTGTTCCTCTTCTTTTCCTTCTTGGCACTTGCTATATACCTAGTATGCTATAACTCATTAAACTTTGATGGCCAATTATGTGTTCTAATTTTTTATGTATTTTTTTCATATCATTTTTTAAAATTATTTTTATTATATTATTTATTTAAATATATTTGATTTAATAATATTATATTACTACATCTATTATTATATATCAATTAGAAATGAAACTAGTAACCAAAAAAAACTAATTACTAAATATATGACCCTTCTATTTCATATATCTTTGATTAGACTAAATTGTAAACTATATTAAGCACTAGAAAACTCACTTAAAGTGATGGACAAGGAGATAACTAACCATTTATGCTCCCTTCTTAATACAGGAGCTTTTATGTCTCGTCTATATATTTAATAAGACCCGATCTAACACTCCATCTCACCTTTAATTTAGTATTAATATGATCTCAACCGATAGAAAATACAATCAATTCAATAATAGGATGGAAGATGTGACTAGTCCCATAAAAAATATAGACAAAATTGTAGAATGGTCATTTTAATACACATCAAAACTGAAACTAAAAACTTTATCCCTCTCTTTCTATGTAGCCATCCCTCCT
This sequence comes from Lumnitzera littorea, assembly GCA_024138015.1. Taxonomy (NCBI): domain Eukaryota; kingdom Viridiplantae; phylum Streptophyta; class Magnoliopsida; order Myrtales; family Combretaceae; genus Lumnitzera; species Lumnitzera littorea. Next base: position 84,215 of record JAMXBB010000004.1, on the reverse strand, counting down.
TCTCCTTCCCTCTTTAATACACTATTGTTTCTCTCCCACAACTATTTACTTGTATATATCACGTGCTATTTTATGTGAGAAACCTCAAACTATCTCATTTTTCTGTAAACTTCCAACTTATCAATGACAAATTTATAGGTTTTAACTATGAATCCTCTATTGATGCAAAACACATTGGTAAGTGATTAAATGTTAGTAAGAGGTTACAATATAACAATAGAAAAATACTAACCTAGTATTTTGTTGAAAGGGCATGATGTTATGGCAAGCTGCTCTTGGACAAATAGTTATAGAGTCACTTATAATTTTTTCCGTACCATTGCTAAGATGAGTATCTTTTCCTCTTTATTATATTTAGGCTTAATTTTATAATTAAACCCTTTTAAGTGTAAATCATAATATCGAAATAAAAATTTATTTTAGGTTCAATATAAGTAACAACATAAATTTTATTTTTAAATTTAATAGTTTTAGTTTATTGTAATGCCCAAAGTTAAAAATTAACCGATAGCCAAACCAATAGATACTAATAGGCCTTGTTTAACCACTTGGTAAAAAAGTTTTTAACTTGTATTGATATGATATTAATTACCTTGTCTTCATAAACTAATATAAAAAATAAAAAGAAAAAAAAAATCTAAGCAAAGGACTTGACATGGTATATATGAGATCTGCAAGACCTTATAATTGAGCCCCATTCTTCCCTTTCTTTAGCATACAACTTTGTTTATTTCTACCATTCTCGAAGTATGCCAAGATACCCTAATGACACTCCCTAGGACCTTTTCTTTAAGTTGAGTAAAAAAAGGACCATTAAATTTCGCATTGGTTCATTCTTGAACTCTCTACTTATCGGTAAAAAGTAAACTCTTATATCATTTATAATTCTCTTAGTCAAAAGTAGCGAATAGTTAAGACAATAAACACTAATGGATCATTTTCAACTACTTAATCGAAAAATTTTAAATTAGTATTGATACGATATTTATTATTTTGACCTTATAACCTAATACCAATTCTCTTCTATAATACATCTAAAACTATATAGCATATCACAATAATCTAAAACTTAGAATTTTCAAAATAAAATTTCATTAATAAAGATTCTGATCGATTTTGGGAGAAAACTGTGAAGTTTAAGAGTTAAGAAAGTTTTTATTAATTGAGTTAAAATTTTAACCAACGTTATGGATGTAATGGTCTACCATTTTAGCTTTTAAGTTGACTTACATTTTAAAGAGGAATTTCAGTAGATCGAATTACAAAATCATCGACCAAAACTTAAAGTCAGTTGATTGAACTTGTAAAGTGGCCAACTAAGTTTCCCCATTAAGTATCTGGTTTAGCCATCTTTAGAAGTAGATTGACCAAGGAAGCTTTTGATGAAGTTTCATAGATATATTACGAGTTAGATTAACCTTTCATGTAAAGAGGTTCTTTCTTTTTTTGCCGCTAACATGTAAAGAGTTAAGGTACTAATCTTTTATGATCCCTTAAGTTATTATCATGGCATAATTCAATAATAAGCAAGAATATCAACTCCACGAACATGTTTGATAAGAAAGCAAAAATTCAAACAATTTGTACATGCCAAACAACAACTTGAATGATTAAAATATTCAACTATGATTAAAATTCATGCATTTCATTTGAATAGCTTTTGATTAGCAAATGAAATGCTAAGGACTTATTTGATAATTGTGCTTGGCTCACTTCAATGCTATAGGTTAACTCTTTAGGCTAATGGTAAGATCTAAATGTACAAGTCCATTTATATGGAGATGTTTTAGGGAAATTTGGCTTAGTAAATTTAGTTGGATCATTATAATAGGCTTATCCATAAACTTATTAAGCTTGGTTATATTAGGCCTATTAAAGGATTTATATATAGTAAATCCTATAAATGAGGAGTCATTAATGGATTAATGAGGATTGTATCACGTCTAGTCACCATCTCTAGAATCATTTGACAATCAAGAATGAGCATTTAAATTCTCTAAATAGGTACTTCTTTCACCTCATTTGATGCATTTGGAAGATTTAAGAAAATTCAAAGATGAGAATAATTAAGAACATTAAAAAATTATCATCTATCACATGTGCTTGCAAGTTAATGAAACCACTTCTTTCTCCTCTTATACCGTTCTTTAATCACATACCTCCATATGTTATTGGACTGAGGTTTCTCTATGATTGTTTGAAGCGCTGCACTAACATAGTTATATGTGGTTAACCATCTGTACCCCAAACAAATATATATTAAATTACTTTTAATTTTAGTTTTTCAATTAAAGATTGATGCGACAATTCTATCTTTTATGTTTTATTTTCATTTAATCGATTATACATATAGCTATAATTAAGTTGAGTAAAGATTATACAGTACTAAGTTCGGACTCTATTTTAACTTGAAATTTTAAAGATTAAGCTTTACTCAAGCTTAATCTAGATAGTATTTTGAACTCAAATTCAACTATAAGTTAAGTTTGTTTCAATTAATCTTATTTCATCTAGCTTTTTTTTTTTAACTAAAATAATATTAATAGCTAATTTTACTCGAATTCAAATAACATTTAAACTTGATAAACTCGATTAAACTCATTAACTAGCTAAATATTATAAAATTCAAGCTCACCTAAATTGTTTTAAAGTTGAACTTGAAGAGTCAGAGTTAGTTCAAACCATTTATATCTAACTGTCTTTAAAAAAAAAAATTCGGGTTGTGCATATGTGAAAAGAGATATTTTTTTTTTCCCTTTTTTTTTGGTAGAAAGAAAGTATGGTAAATGAGAAGTGTTATGTAATTTTGAAAATTACCAACAATCATAAACGTAATTTAAGAAAATTTTCCTTGACGTTTTCCTTTTATAACATTGCTACTTATTTCTTTGACGCTTTGTTTTCCGTCATATAATTCCATATTTCAATCCAAATAATGTGCTAGATAACACGTGTAAAAAATAAAAAATTAGCCGCTATAGTACAGTGACACGGATTAAAATTTCAAGAGTAACTTTTACTATACCCCTTAATCCAATTTTTTATTTGATGGTTCATATAATATTCATTATATTTAAATAATTAATAATAAATTAGTTTAATAATTTAAATTTAATAAATATTAAATCAATCGTACCGTATAAAGTACTACCGTAAAAATAGTGTTGGCACCGGAGAAAAATCAGAGAGACAGAGAGTCAACGCATCAAATATAATCATAATCACTCTCCAAAACCCAAAAACCAAAAATGGCAAAACACGAGGAGCTTCCGATTACAGTTTACTCGACGCTCGAATCGGTGTACGGCGATGGTTCACAGCTTGAAGAAGCCCAGCTTCGGTTCGACGACCTCAAGTCCAAGTTCACACGGCTCTTCGGCCATCCTCCCCACCTCTTCGCACGATCACCTGGTATTTTTCTCTTTTCTGTTTCGACAATATTCGGCAATTATTAAATTCTAGGATACAAATTACACATTAAGTGTTTAATTTTCCCCCGCTTAAGTAAATACTAGCAATATGATGCATCTGCATTGCGTATTTGAGCAAATATGATAAATGACTGTTGTTGTATTATCGTGTTAAGATAACGGGAGAAAAATAAAGACAGTGGGTTGGATGACTTACGATAATTAATTTTTAGAAAAATATTGAAATAATTGCCCATTTTATATTTCTTTTGCTTTATGGGGGTGTGTACTGAAGTAAATTTTACAAACCGATTAGACACTTTTAACAGGTCATTTTCTGCCGCCGTCACGTTTACCGCTAAAAAGTACTTATTAGCACATCCTCTTGAGAAACGGTTGCAACGATTAAATTTTAACAAACATATGGATGCACTCTAGAACTATCTGGTCGATCCAAGCGGTCCAACCCGATTCGACCTTAAAACAGTCTGGTTCAACTCTGGTTGAACTTACTTCATACTCTTAATCCTTAACCCGAATCATTAGGTCGGGTCTGACAACACTAACAACATTTACATGCACCATAATCTAGTTTTGTCGTAATTAGATGTACTGGTCATGTCAGTTCGTGGCAGTGGGCGGTCAATGCTGGGCATGGGGTGGTGGTGATCGAGGATATATAATCCCCTCATGGAATGTATGGAACTTCTTGGTTTGCTTGGCAGTATGGTTACATTCATTTTGAGTCAACTGTTCATGTTAACTATGTTGTTCTCTACAGTTAATGGTTGAAATGAACAGCTTTTTATGTGATAAATGGCCTTGATTAAGAGGAAAAATGATGAAGAAAGTCATGAGTTCAAATACGACTACTTGGCCAAGTAAAAAAGAAAATGCAAGTTGGGGGTGTTTAAGAACAATTGAAAATGTTATGTGATTATTGACTATTGATCATGCAATTGATATAGGAAGGGTCATTTTGATTGGAGAACATATTGACTATGAGGGCTAGTCGGTTTTGCCCATGGCTATTAGGCTGGACACAATTGTTACGATTAGGAAGTGCGGTGAAGAGGAGGCTCGAGAGCTTTGTATTGGAAATGTCAATGATAAATACACCATGTGCAACTATCCTGCTGATCCCGAACAGGTGTTGTGTGTTGCTCTTTGCAGATAACTTGTTTGATTCTTGAACTTCTGCAATTTTCTTTCCATTATTTGTCTTATTAGTGAATATTATGCTCATTCATATGTCTATGAAATAGTTGATTATCTTCACTTTGCAGGAAATTGACCTGAAAAACAATAGATGGGGCCATTATTTTATTTGTGAGTGAGAATTTGGAGCCTTGTGCCATGTGCCTCTTCATTAGGATTACTAAATATCTTTTAATATTCAAATGACGTAGCAAAATCCACATTATTTAAGTTTCCTGTAAAAGTTAAAAGCTGCTGAATTTTAGATTTTCTATCCATTAGCCCCATATTACTTATTTCTAGATTTCATTGTCCATTTGGAAAACGCAATCTTTAAAAGAGTTATTTCAGAACACTTCGAAATGACTACCATAGTTCCTTCGATCAAAGCCCAAATTTCTGTGCTGTTCATCTAGTCAAGTTAAATTTAAAAACTAAGTCCTCTAAATCAGGTACAAGGGTTTCTATGAATTTTCCAAATCAAAGGGAGTGGATGTTGGCACAGCAGTTGGACATGATGTAATGATTGATGGAACAGTTCCTACAGGTGTGGTTCTTATTGACTTTTTGATTAACTAGCTGACAACCACTGAACTTATGAGTTGGTAGAGAGAGAATTCTCTTTCTTTGTAACTACACACCGAGTCACTTTATCATGGATTGATGTTGAAAACTGAATCATGCTTGCTTTTGCTTCAAATCAAGGTTCTGGACTATCAAGTTCGGCAGCATTCGTTTGCTCTTCTACGATTGCCATCATGGCTGCTTTTGATGTGAACTTTCCTAAGGTAATGCAGTGTAGAGTTAGAATGTAGATGCCTTCACTGTATATCTTGTTATGTTGTAGCTAAAGAGATTGAGCATTAGATTGCATATATGTAATGACCATTAAGTTTGTTTAAATCGTGACTTATGTTTCGCTTTACTTGTATATAGTGATTTAAACTCTTCTATACCTCTTGCCAGTTGATGGGCTGCTAATCACTTTTGCATTTGCCATGTTTACAAGTTTTAGGTGTGCCATTGACAATGCATCTAAAAACCTAACTGATGCATGAAACTTTTAAAGTAATTTACGTTCCTAAAAGCAGCTGGTCCAGCTAGGGATGTGTCCATCTGCTAACAAAAAGAAGACACATCGCAAACAGTGGACAGACTGTAAAAAAGATCAAAAAGTGCATGTCATTTTGCATATACATACGTGTATTGTTTTTTCTTTGAAGAGCTTTTGGTATCTTAATTTGCGTTCCTTGTTTGACAGAAAAAAATTGCTCAACTGACATGTGAGTGTGAAAGACATATTAGAACACAATGGGGTGGAATGGACCAAGTAATGCACATTTTTCCTTGTTAGCTATAAGTATACTTATTTCTGAATAAATCCATTTGCTTATCTTTTTTTCGACCAGTTTCCATGATACATGATGGACCTTGTTCATTGATTTCTGTACAAGCTTCTCTGAATAAATATAAAATCAACTCTCGTTTCTTCTAGTAGTGTGAGTTTGTTCAGTATCCTGCCAAGGTAAATAATGTAATATGGTTCTCATGTGCGACAATCACTTGAATACTCCTCTGACAAGACTTTCTTATACTTGTGTTAATCAGCTTGCACATTTCTTTGTAGTGTGAATGCTGGTTTCTATTTCATCATTTTGCTTGCTTGTAGTCATGTTATAGCCGCAACCTGGGGATTACCATCGGTATGTCCTTAAGAAACACTGTGCATTTTATCTTCACAAGTGTGTTTATTGCATCCTTCATTTCACATCTTGTGCTAGAGCAGCAATATTAAATTTTCTCAATCAAATTCAATATGAAATTTACATTACTTTTTTGAGCTACTGATTTGCATTGAGCAGATGCATTAACATCGACATGGGAGAAGGATCTTGTCGTGGTCAAAATATGCATACAACGAAGCCAAGGGCTCATCATAGAGAAACCCCCAATCCCTAAGTTTAAGGACCCTATAGAGAGAAACATGCAACTTCATAAAGAAAGATAAACCAAAACAAAATGTAAAATTCTAGCTTGTATTAGTCTCCAATTAAATGACATATTTATACAAGCCTTTAACTCTTGTTCTTTTAAAAGGGGATCTATGACTGCATTTCATCTCAATTTAGATCAACAGATCATTGTGCTGCTTTTGCACAATGACATCATAGTATCTTTTCATCTAGCCAAATGTGTATAATGATTGCATGAATGATATGTGGACCATGACTAGTGCTTTTTTCAGGCAATTTCAATGATGGCAAAACCTGGCTTTGCTGAGTTCATTGACTTCAATCCAATTCGTGCGACTGGTGTGCAACTTCCTACTGGCGGAACTTTTGTAATTGCTCATTCTTTAGCTGAATCACAAAAGGCTATCACAGCTGCCACTAGTTACAATAACAGAGTTGTTGAGTGCCAGTTGGCAGCAGTATGTTTATTCTTCTTTGGCACAATAAATTCTGGTTCAGATGTCCTACAACTTTTTGTGTAATTGATATATTGACTCCAAACATGGTATATTTTTATTGCATGGTGTTCTGATTCTTCAAGTGTATAAAAGCTTGTGGAAACTTCTGTTGCCTCCCTAATGCTTAGAGAAATAAATTTTGATTGCTTTTTTGTGGCTTGTGTTCTGCTCTTGAAATTGCACCTTTCCAGATTGCACTTGGTATAAAGCTAGGGATGAATCCTCAAGAGGAAATTTCAACAGTTAAAACTTTGTCTGATGTCAAAGGGCTATGTATATCATATGCAACCTGCAAGCAATCGGGGCTCTTCAGATGCTGTTGTTGCTGTCAAGGTAGCTTTCTTCTTCCTTTTTTTTTCCTTTTTTTTTTTTGGTGTTGACCTGGAATAATCTCATGCATTAATTTGACTCTGAGAAGTAATGAGTACTCTCTTGTTGTGTTATTATATGGTTAAAACATTTCTGTGTGACTCAGGAATATCTATATGAACCATACACAGAGGAAGATATCAAAAGAATCATAGGAGAAAACCTTTGGTCAGTTCTGGGACATTCCCCTTCTTTGGATGTGCTAAAGGCTGCTAAGCACTTTAAATTACATCAGGTATTTTCTAGAGTCTTGGTATTAATTCATAATTTTATAGTTCCTTCTCTGGGGGAAAAATACTTCATCTTAACTTAGCAACTACCTACTATGTGCAACCCCCTCTATTCTTTTGTCATATGAAAATAAACCAACAGACTGCTTATTCTTTTATCTACTGTTCCTTTTATCATATGAAAGTTGGAGGATTGAATGAAAAAGCCTTTTGGTTTCGTTCTCATGTTGAAACTCTTTTGCCATTTATCTCACTCTTAATAGTGTCTTCAAGCTTCCTTTGATTCTTCAATCTTTCTGTTTATTTCATGTATGTAAGATGAAATATTTTGAGGTTTAACCAAGTTTTTTGTGACAGAGAGCATCTCATGTGTACTCTGAAGCAAAATGAGTATATGATTTCAAGGATACAATATCCTCTAATCTAAGATTAGTTTTTTGACCTTTTCAACTATGAAAATTATCCTATGATCATTTGCACTTTGAACTGCATTCATAGGCCAAAAACACATTGATAGTTGCCAGCAGTAAACTGTCCAAGGGAACTTGTTTTCTGTCAGGATTGACATAATCTTAGTTCACATTGAGGCCTACTCCTTGGTTTCATTTAATTCTTTTTGACAAGCTCACCTCTGCCACTTGCTACTCGTGTGAAGATAAGCCACATATGAGATTACTAAAAAATGCATGCTATGCATGTACTTGGCTCATTTTCGTTGTGATTTCATCAACACTATTTTGCGCCTTTACACTTTACATGCATGTGTTATTTATTTATTTATTTATTTTTACTTGTGTTATTCCTTTTTTGAGTTACAAAACCTAAGTTTCCACACCTTTTAACTTTAGTTCTCTATATTATTATTTTCTTTATTCGGTTACACAACCTTAGCCCAGTTATCATCATTCAAAAAAGAAGTGCCTAAAGATACACATGAAAACATGGTATGTCTAACAAGGTTTTATTTAGTTACCCTATAATAAATGGAAAAAGAAAATGATACAATTGAGGCATGAATTGAAAAATCATGAAAAGTTATGTATTTGGAAACTGATAACATGGATTAGCAAAGTGAAAATGTGTGAAAAGTCAGGTTTTATAAATGAAAAAAAAAATAAAAAGAAAAGCATAGGTATTCAAAGCAGGGAAAAAGAAAAGTTCATTTTTTTTTTTTGGGTAATTAACCCTTAATCAATATTTAAGCAAGAATGCTCATATTAATATCGTGTGAAGTAGAAGCAAGATGATTTATTCCTCTTTTTCTTTTCTTCCTTGAGTCTTGTGTAACCAACATTACAACATTTCCTTTTAAAAAAAATATTATTATTGATTATATCTAAAAGGCAGTTGAACATTATTGGAGCATTTTGCCATTATACTTTGACAGTGTATGCATGAGAAATTGTTTTGTGGACTGAAGTACACTATAGTGGATCTTCTGCCTAATATCTATACAAAAATGCTTTACAGCGAGGAAGAAATGCTTCAGAAGCTTGGTGATCTCATGAATGACAGTCACTGCAGCTGCAGCATCCTGTATGAGTGCAGGTACAGTTGTCTGGCCAATCTGCTTATTTGGTATATGGATCCTTGAGCCTAGCAATACAATGAGTTCAGATCACAGGACACTTAAAATAATGTGAAGTGCGAGGGCTGGTTGCTGGTTAACTATCTGATGAAAGGATTGTGAAAAATTCTGATTCATGTGGGTTGAAATTTCCAAGTTACTTATTCTCCAATTATGCTTAGGAATAACACCTGGCTGGAAATCCATGAGATATTTCTGTTTGTATGATATGATAATCAGAACGAAATATGAGGCTCTTATCTGAACCCTGCAAGGTCTTGCTACTTTCGTAGCTTCTCTGAAATTGTGAGCCTCATCACACTTATGCAGAATTGAAAACTGAGATGCTGTAATTTTGATGGCTTATTAAGTTACCTGACCTCTTCTGTTCTGGCGAGTATACTAGAGCAAAATCAGATTTCTGACATCGATTATCATGTTAATGTTCTGCTTGGGTAACAAAAATTGACTACCGACTGCTGAAGCTTCTCACCATCTTTGTGGCATTTTTTTTTATCTTGGAAATAGTTTATTTATATATTTGGAATTAGGATAGATGCTTGAGCTTCTTTATTTCTTTTCACATTCTCTGGATGTATCATAAGCCTTGTTTTTGTTCTTTTGAATAGCTGCCCAGAGTTGGAGGAGCTTGTGAAAATTTGCCGGGAAAACAGGGCATCTGGGGCTAGGCTTACTGGAGCTGGACGGGGAGGTTGTGCAGTTGCATTAGTTAAGGAAAGTATTGTCCCACAGTTCATCCTTAATTTGAAGGTATTGTCCATTGCATATCAATTAGAGATCGCTGATTTCAATATGGACAATAGATTAATGTTTACTATCTCCTTCCAGGAAGCCTTCCAACAATCAAGAATAGACAGGGGTTTGATAAAGAACTACGAGCTGGGTCAGTACGTCTTTGCTTCCAGGCCATCAAGTGGTGCTGCTATCTTCAAATTACAGCTCCCTCCACTGCTTGAGCTCCTGGTAATAAAAGAACGTGAGTTGGTTCTATATGATGCGAGGACCCTTATTCAGTTCTTTCTTGTTACGGTGAATAAGCATCATTGTTAGGGTGCCTAGGTTGACTGTTGTATGGTTTTGTAAATTATGTAATTAAAATCTTAGGCAGTTAATATATAATAGGCCAGCCATTCGATATATTGCAAGAATAATGAATCTGTCATATGGATTCCAATTTTTTTTTATTTTTAAGTACACTATTATGAACCAAACCATATCTTCATTATACGTAATCATGTCATGTCATTTTCACAGGTTGCTCTATACGTTCTTACGATCTCCCTCCACCATCTTTTTATGTTACTAATCTCCAAAGTATTGCTCTGCGTTGTAGGCCCGAGTTTGGGATCTAGTTAAAGTTTAATTCCATGAGCCTTGTGAAAAATAAGGGCTGGTTGTAAATATAACAATATCTCTTATTATAACTGTAAATTGCCAAGTCCTTATAGTTTAATAGCATTATCATAAGTCTCTCAAGTTATGACATGATTAGCAAAAAAAAGAAAAATTATAAATCTATAAATAAAATAATATAAGAAGACAAGAATAAAGATTGATAACTTAATCGTGAATGCAATTATCGTAGAATCAAATCACTAAGTGTATCCTTCCATTTCACTTTGGTTTGTTCTCGAAGCTCAAGAGTTGAATGCGATCATTCCATTCTTAAATCATTGTGTTTGGTTCTTTGTATATGCCTTTTAAACTTTCAATATTGATAGCTTGTTACATCAATGTTTGTGATTAAATAACATGGATCTATGGCACGCTTAAGATTATTAAACTCATAATTCTACTTAAAATTGCTTAAAAGCTTATTGAATTGGAACATGAAATAGTAACTTTTATATTCCATATAAGCTCAATCTTAAAAATTATAAATATACTTACAATTGTCCTAAAAAACTTGAAACATAAGATGGAAATCAACAAATTCAAAATAAATTTTGGTTATAATATAAGTTAGAGTACAAATAATAAAATATAAATTATTGCACTAATACATAAAATTAAAATATAAATATCGGAAGCCAATATAGTTTATATTACAAGATAATTGATTATGATAATATAAAATTAAAACAAATCATTGATCATCAATTACCTATCATTATCAAAACTATCACTAAGTCTCTGATCACCACCGCCATTATCATCACCATTTGTTATTAGTTCTAATATTAATAATATTCATTACTTCTAAGTTTAAGTCTTTTGAAGTATCCATTCATATTTTATTTGTTATAACATTAATGTCATAAATTTCCTAACTCTCCAAATTTGTATATGTAGCAACTTCCTCTATGATACCATGTTGCTTGTTTTCCTTGCCCTTGTGTTGTAACCATATCCAATCAATCTCATTCAATGAATTAGATATATCTTATTCTTCATCTTTTCATTGATCATTGAATTGGAAACTTTAAATGGTAAAACTAGTATTGTAATCAACTTAAGTTGAAAAAGTAAATACACCGTCATCTAATTCATGATTTGATAGATTGGTTTTAAATTGTAAGAGCCCGGTTCTTTTTCTCAATTTTGATATTCTATTAGACATAAATTAAGATAATATGTAGAATCAGTAAACTCGTAGAATTATATAAAAAATGGAATCAAAAGCTCATAAAATTGTACACCTAAACTCATGATTCTATCATGGGTTATACTTGAACAATTTTGTATCTGTTATAATTAGAAAAAACCTCATAAAATTATAAATCTGTAGATTTGTACAAGTTAATTTGCAATTTTAGTCTACTTAGATGATGTCTATGAGTCGTTGGTCTAAGATCTATACATGTACTGGCAGCACTTGACCCTCCCTTCAAAGTTCCAGTGGCACTAACTATACCTCCTATATGGTTTTCCTACATCTCTCTCTTTGATAATTAGTCTCCTTTCATAACCATATGCCAAACTCATTGCAATGACTAAGTTAAGTTGACATTGGACCTCTATTTACATTGTGATTGGCTCTGTTAACCTTACCATGAATATGGAGATCCGTTACTTAGTTGACATAAAGGGTATTCTTACCTTAGCATAGAATGGAACCAATGTTTGAAACTTTATGCAATTCGATTAGATCTAAACAAATTGTTAGGATCATTGTATTCTAGTGGTATATATACCTATTTTCATATGGGATAGATGAGGTTCAAATTTGATCTTTTTAAAGTAATAATGTAGTTCACTATACATTAAAAAAAAAATCTAACAAGTGTAATTGACTTCTAGGTTTAAAGTCAAGCTCAATTCATTCGTATCTTTGTGAAAATTAAGTAGAGAAAAAGATTCAAATCTAAATTATGAATGACTTGATATTGAGATTGCTTCATTTCCGGTTAAATTAATCGCTTTTCTTTATAGCAAATAAGAAGTTTAATGCTAAGAGAAATCGTATGATTCAATTTATGAGACCTATGGGAATTTACTACTTTCAACTTTGATATTAAGGCGTTATAATTATTAAATCATTACAAATTTTACCTTCCAATAAAAGTTATCCATGCATTCCACCTTTTCATCTCCCTAGAAATGATAAAGTAGATCATTTTTTTTTTTCCTTAAAGCAAAGTAGATCCAGTTACATATAGAAATATATATATAATATCCATAAAACTTTTGATGCATAAATTCATATCTATATGTTGAGCTTTTATATATAGATCCAAATATACATCAATAGAAATTGCAACTCCTTAAAATGGGCTTTTTCTCACTCTTTCTTTCTTTCTATTCTTTTATTTATTTTTTTGTTCCCTTTCCTTTTTTTAGTTTTGTTTTGTGGGCTAGTATAGCAGGCCCTAAGATAAACTTCATGGGTCTAACGTATATTCGGTAAGATTTATCACATCTCAAGTTGACCCAATCAAAAGAATCTCTAGTATAATGCTTTTATTCAATGCCTTCATAATGTCTTAATCATAGTTCATATATCATAATAATTAAACTAATCTAAATTGAACATATGTAATCATCTATATATTATTAAAACCAATAGGCCTTTATGTAATCATCTCTTTTTAAATTACCATTTAGCTCCTTAACTAAAATTATATAACCAAAAAACCAATATTGAATTTACTTTTAAAAATTATTAATATATTAAAATGTAGGTAAAATTGTCAAACTAACAAAATTTCTATTTCCTCACAACTCTTCTCTCTCTCCATTAATTTCCCTCTTTTCTTCTCTCTTTCTCACAAACACACATACTCTCTCTCTTTCTCCCCCACCTTCCACTCTAAACCCCACGTTGCAACCTACGATTAATACTTATACATGTTATTATCATATCTTTGAAGGCCATTACTTTCGCGGGTTTTTTTTTTTTTCTCTTTTTTTTGTGTATGTGTTTATAGTATCATATTTGTATTCGCATTACATTGTCATATTATAAATTGCAACTTTATTGAAATATATAGCCATTACTGAGGGATTTTGTTATTTATTTCATATATATTTGATTCCTGGATGCAACAATACATAATCTATATTATTAAAACCAAAGAGCTTTAATAACTACCGGCAGTTATTAAAATTTGATATTTTATGTGTTTTAATAAAATAAAATTAATAAAATTTCATCTGTATTTTTTATTAACTACTGTACTGCTCATATCATGTTTGGTATGCATGAATAGACCAAAATAAAATTTCGATTCTGACTTTTATATCCTTTCTTAATGTTTGGAAATTCATTTAGAAAGTACAATCATAATTCGATGAAATTGGCGATTTCGACTTCAACGGAGAATTCGATTCTTCAATTATACATATTTATAATCTATATATTTCATCATTTGAATTTATAGTTTTTTAAAAGTTTTAAGACTAAGCTGCTAAAATTAAAAATTTTATCTAATTGAAAATTTCCAAAAACTTCTAAAAATTTATTATTGAAATTAAAAATTTTATAATTTAAAGGAACAACTTCTTAAAAGACTTTTTATTAGTTTTTTATTTTTTTAGCACATGTATCACAGGTGCGCAGTTTGCTAGTATATATATATTTATTTATATTTACATAATATAGCAAAATTGTTATGTAGAAAATATAAATATATAGACATATCCAATGATAATAAGTAAAATAAATGATGAAAATTTTATGTTATTTCAAATATAAGATTTTATGGATGTTAAATAAATTGGCATAGTAACCAATTAGATTGTTTATTTAGAATATTGATTTGTTTTCATAAATTTTATACACTTAAGCTTGACATAAGATTCACCATTAGTCAAAAAAATAATAAATTAGATTGTTTATTTAAATATTTTTTTATTTTTTAAATATAATAAAGAAAGTTATTCTAAATAGCATATTTTGTTCCAAAAAAATTATTTATAAAAAAAAAAGGGAAATAGATATAATATACAGCCAATCTATATTATAAAATACAAGTAAGATAGATTGATAGAATGATTAAAAAGGCCTTAATTTCACGTATATCTACACTTAATATAAAATACCACTTAGCTTAGGTTTAATTACCTTATTTCTGTCTTTCTTTTTCCCTTCCCCCCATTCCCCCCACCCCCACCCACTCACCCCCTCAATGTTTGTCCTTCCCTCTTAGATGGAGAAAGCATGGAAGGTGTCGTATATAGGATCCTATTGGTAAAGTTAGGTGAGGAAAGGTGGGTTCTGAAATGTCTAAGCGAGTAAGCATGCAAAACAAAGTACAGTAAAAGACGTCAAGATGTCTTGCATGACCATTCCAATACTTAGGTTAATAAGTATTCAAAAAAGGGAAGTTAAGAAAGCTAAAGAGCTGGAGATTGGTGAAGTGTGTGAAGATAGTTTATTGTTAATATGATATCTCTATCTACAGTGAAGAGCTGGAGAGAACATAGAAGCATGTCCCTATAGTGGTGTACCTACTAAGTAATAAGAATGGACTTCATGTTAGCAGTAGTGGTTTGAGAATTCTGGGGTTATATTATTGATCGAGTCAAGGACCCTTATCCCTTATTTTCCTTTGTTTATCCTTAGCCTAAAGAGGTTGACCTTAAGGTAGTACTTGGCTCTTTATTTATTAGAGCCTCACTTAGGTTAAGCGTAAGTTGGGATAGGTTGGTCAATTGATAAAATACATTGATGATGGGCTTCAATAGGTCAACTCGTAGCCATTTCAAGTCAACATGGACTTAAGAGACCCATGTTCAAAATTTCCTATTAACAAAAGACTAGAAAAAGATCAAACGATCAAGATTTAGATGGAAATATGATTAGGAATATGTGAATTCCTTCGCTTAAGAACTTATGGTGTTTGGACTTTGAAGTATAAAATACAATATGTCACTATAATTTTTCGGTCTTTATGGTTCAAAAATTTTATGTTAGTAACACAACTTAGCAAAATTAAGATAAAAAAAAAAAACATAGTTTGCATATTTTAAAACTAGTAATTTTTTATGATGTTTGTAAACACTCGTTATCTAAATTAAGATATGAAAATAAAACATTTTAGTTATAATACGTATGGCCTATTTTTAGATGAAGAGAAAACCATTATCTTTCAAGGAGTTGAATAAGTGATTCTAATATAAATGTAAAAATAGTGCACCATGAATCAAGCACTTACAGGTCGACATGATGGGCCACGATCCCCATTCAAATGGTGAATGTTTTCAAGCAAGTCGAATGCTAACTTATTTGAAAATTTAATTACTTGTGCCTTAAACTCAAACTTGCTAAGCATAGGTTCCAAAAGAGTAGGATTACAATGCACTTGTTTATTTTTCTTCATATATCCTTTGCAATCCTATGTTTAAAATAGAGCGTTTGAATTCCTAAATGTTTAAAAAACAAAGGTTAACTAGCATTTGTATAGTATTTTTTTTTTTAAAAAAAAGGGCTTAAATTTTTCGACTGCAAGTTTAGGATTTATATTTAGAAGTAATGGCCTTTGTTTATCTATCATTAACGGGATTTGACATGGTGTAAATTTATTGCATAAATTTTGATTTATGTGGGTACTTATTCCTAAATTTTTAAATATTACAAATAACGCCTTAAATTTTACTAAGTTGGTAAGCACGTTTACCATTTTAGTTAACAAAAGAATATACACCTTAAAGTAAAAGTTTAGAAAATTTTAAGGTGCATTTTAATATATCTAAGAGGATTTTTACATACTAAAATCAAAATTTAATAAGGTTGATCGCAACAATTAATTTGTTAATTTATCTAAATTTAGGAGATTTATTTATTATATTTAAAAGTTTAGCAAATATATTTATATGGTCAAAATTAAAGGTGATTACCTATATTTTCTACTTTTATTTATTACTTTTTAATAAATATCCAAGCATTGCATCTACAACTTTCGTTTTTACAATGGAAAAAAATAAAAATAAAAATTGTGAAGAGTAACTTTTTCATTCCCCGAGACGGTGAAAGTGTAACTACACCTTTATATGGAATCTATTGTCATGCTATTTGTACCAATAACTAAATTATAGAGTAAACTGCAAATATATGTCATTATATTTCTTTATATATATTTAATCCTCTAAAATTAAGCATTTAAACTTTTAAATTTTTGAAAAATATACTTCTAGATCTTATCTTACCATTTTGTTTTTGGATAAAACAATAATTAAAACACTAAAACTTTAAAAAAAAAGGCATAAACTTAAGGGTAATATAGTAACACTAGAATTTAAATCCATCTTTTTCAAAAATTGAATATTTAAATACTTAGTTTTAAAGATAAAGAGATTAAGAATACATATAGCAAATATAAAGGATTATATTTACAATTTACCTTGGGCCTAATGTTTCGATATAACATTTACATTCATCCCCATTTTCTTTACCTTCATTACTTACTCGAATCCTTTTGAAATTAGCAATTTTACTATTATATAGAATAGTGATATTAGTAATAATATCAAAATGACTATTTAAACTTTTGATGGTTTTTCATTTTAGTTTTTATTTTTACGTAGAAATTCAAAATTATCAAATAATGTCATACTCTTATAGGTCACTATTTAATTTTTCAAGTTCGGCACTTTCATCTTATTTCCTACTGCATCGGTGAACATTTGCTAAGAATAAACCATATATTATTATTTGAATTCATATTCAATTATTTTTCGATTGAAGCACAAGTTAGTGATTGGTCCAATATTTTTATTACCAAAAAAATAAAATGATGGTAATTGAATATCGACTATTTCATTTTAATAAATAACATCCCAATACCACAAACCTAATATTTATTAACCAATCATATATTATTTACAACTACTAAAAGGTTCACTTCTATTATATGTATAAAAATAGGAAGGAAATAATAATATAATGAAAATATTACATTATTGCTTTCCCTGCTCCAATTGCTTTCTATTATGATCATAAACGTTTCTGCAAGACTTTAATGATAGCCAATGACACATCAGCCAAATTCATTACGTTTTTCATATTACAGTGCATGTTCACCTATATATATATATATGTATGTATGTATGAATGTATGTATAGTGATCACACGCATTTTTTTAATAAAAATAACATTATTTTATCTGTTATAAATATATAAACATAATAGATTCATATAATTTATTTGAAATATAGAGGATTTAGATCGAACTTTAATATAAATACAAAAGACTTCAATTTATTTATGCTAAAAAACAAATTATGTTTTTAATGTATGCTTTGATGCTTAAAAATCAAGATAAATGCATACATCATTAATCTCATGATTGGGGTAATTACAATTTTTATTAAGAGGGTATGAATAGATCAAGAAATTATATATTTGGAAAATGTTAATAAATAAATGATAAAGTATCAATAATTTTTATTATTTTATGTATTTGTTTTTTAAATAGTAAGAGATATACCAAATCTATGTCAATTTCCTCCTATCAATCGATAAGAAAAATGCTAAATTTTGAAGACATTTTGTCCCAAAGACACAAATTAATGATTAATTTATTATATAGATTAAGAGTTGAGCCTTTTTAACGAACATGAAATAGTGTACAAGTCTCATAATGCAGGGACATCTTTGTGGACAGGATTTTTTTTTGGTAATATATACAGTGTGTAACTATTAATTTTATTCAAACATGCGCTAACTATAGAAGTGGTGTTTTAAGGAGATCTAATTTTGTAGGCTCACAAAAGGGATTGTCAAACTAAATTTTCCACTCTTTACTTTAGTTAGTTATTTTGTGTATGAAAAATAGACTCAAAAGCGGCTTTTTTAAGCTCATTTGAGCTTCCTATGGCTTTAATGGGCTATGAGGTAGCTTATATGTACTCCAACTTATTTACAACAATAATGGACGTCCGTTAATTATTATAAGCCCTTAAGTATGTCTAAGCCAGTGAAAGTTAAAAGAAAAGATAAACTTCAATAGTAAAGCTTAATCTAAATCGTCCATCTTAGAGTCATCCAACTGATAATCTCGACTTATAAACTCTATAAATAAAAGGCTTTTCTTCTCATTTGATTTACTTCGAACATTGGTAAATTTGAGATAAATATTAAAACTCTACTGAAATCACTTTAAAGAAGATCAAACAAGTAATTTTATCAAGAACATCAAGTTTGATCAACTATCGTATATGTGCATTTGAGATACCAAGTTTATCCATCTTTCCTCTTACATCTCTTCCTAACGATGTCTTTCCACGTGTTATTAGCTCTCAAAACATTTATTAGATCAATTGGCACATTTGTTGCACGTGATCGATTAGCTATAATAACCCTACCACACAACCTCAAAACTGATGAAAACTTTTAATTAAAATATATACTCTAAGCTCAAATTATAAACTATTGGTTCATTTTGCTTTTAGGGTTAATTTTTTTCTTCTTATAATAAACTCGATGTTTCAAATTACTCATTTATTTAGTATTTTACATGATGATCATCCATTGAAAATTTTATTGTTTGTTCTGTTGAAAAGTAGGCCCTTTTTTATTATTTAGATCCTCTAATGTTACCGATTTACTAAAGCTCCTAGAGTTACAATCTTATAGATGAATAATTATCATTATCAAAATTTTATAAAAAAGTTGATGATAGAATAATGTCACAAGATATTTTAAAAATTTAAATAATAACAATCATTAATTTATAATTTTAGAAAAAAATTTTAGAGATCTTTAAAAAAAAAATTTAGAGGATTCATTTCTCTTTTTTTTTTTTTTCAATAGAAATTAATAATCTCATTAATCAACCATTGTGCTATGAAGTGAAAGGCTTCAAAGAAAAAAGAGATAAAAAGGAAAAATAATCAAAATTAATGTACATTTAGCATACGGAGTAGATCGAAATGAAATCACGATTTTGATTTCAATTCTCTTTCCCCTTGTTTGAAAGTATTTTTAGAATTCAAAATCGTGATTCAACGGAATCTGCGATTCCAACTTCAACGACAAATTCAGTTCTTATTTTGAGAGGACAAATTATAAATACATCCCCCCTTTATAAATTATTATCTTGTTTAATCTTAAACCTAATTATGATATTTAATAATTAAACGTATTTTAAAAAATACTACAATATGCACATTCTATTTAATTCCATTTCTTCATAATTCTAAACGTATAAATGGATTCATGATTCCAATGTTGATTCTACTGTGTTTCATTTCATCCCATTTAGATCCATTTCATTCCACACCATTATCTTATGTCAAACTTGATATCATAAGTACCAAATAGCCCAGAAGAGCAAATGGTTCCTTGAACCATTAATCCATCAACACATCTTATCCAATCCGCCATTATAGGGATGTGCTGTGATTAGTTTGAATCCATCAAATGTAACATCGGCTGGATATCTTTCACTAAAAATCTACAAGCCTAGCATGCATTTGTTGCCACAATCACTGAAGCCCATCTTTTCTCTAATGTTAGCCCAAAAGTTGAGAGAGATAGAGGGAAAGAGAGAAATAATAGGTTGGTAAGAACATATGATTAAGGAGTGACCAGGAGCCAACCTAATGAAACCCAGATAACAGCGACAACAGCAATAAATAATGCTAAAATCAAATCAACAAAATATAAAAGAAAAAAAAGTGATTCTAGTGACCTCAATATTCTATTTTAATAGAATCTATATCCAACCTTTCATTTTAATGTTAACTTAAATATTTTAAATTCGAATAATTAAATTTATAATTAGTTCTTTTAATTCTATATTAAAAAAAAAAAAAAAAAAAGAAAGGAACGACCTTAAAAAGAAAAATACAAATCTATCGATTATCAAAGATTGTAACTTTAGACTTAAAATCCTGAATCAAGTTGCAATCAGGATTTGTAATCACCGTTGATAATCCACCACGCGCTTGCAAAGGATTCAATGGTCTTCCAACACGAACGGGGTCGATACCGGAGAATATAACTATAGACTTAAAATCTTGAATCAAGTTGTGATCAGGATTCGTAATCGCTGTCAAGAATCCACTATGTGCTGATAAAGGATTCAACAGTCTACTGACCCGAACGGGATTGTTATTCGACATTATAGCTGTAGACTCAAATGCCTGAATCAAGTTGCAATCGGGATTCGCACCATATCCTTGCTAATCCCCGAACGAGGAGTTCAAGAAATCACTGGGTTTTCCATTCATCTTCGTAATCACTGTTGATGATCCACTGTCCGTTAGTAAAGGATTCAATGATCCACTGTTACGAACGGGATTAATATCGATCAACTTGATTGCGAAGCTTCTCCACTCGGAAGTCTCGTCAATGAAGTCATCGATGAAATAAGATTCCAGTATAAGTCCACATTCAGATAAAATTGTGTCTCCAGTGGCACAATCTTCGACCACCACGGTCGGTTTCTTGTAGTTTTCACCATGTCACAGTGATTGCTTGCGTTCTGTCGGGGAGAATACATTGTGTTGTGGTGTGTTGGTTCATTAGATCGGATGTCTTTATATATCTTGTTTTTGAAGATCTAAGGGCATTTAGTAAAAGATAAATATCTAACGTATTGGGAAATTAAATGTTTTTTATCTATTGCTCTCTTTAATTTATTTATTTTTTTTGGAAAATTATAATAAAAGGAATCAAGATTTGGAGATAAGTTCAAATAAAAGATAAGCGTTTTAAAGTGATTCAAATAAAAAATAAACGTTTCGAAACATTTAAATAAAGGATCTACGTTTCACAAAGTGAATCAAATAAAAGATAAATATTTCGAAAAGTTTAAATAAGGAATCAACGTTTTACAAAATAGTTCAAATAAGAGATAAACGTTTCGAAAAGTTTAAATAAGGAATCAACGTTTCACAAAATAGTTCAACTGAGGGATTCATAATGGTTAATCTATAAAATTATTTAAACTATTTTGTGAAACGTCAATTTTTTATTTGAACTTTTTAAAACATTTATTCCTTATTTGAATTAATTTATGAAACGTTAATTCTTTATTTAAATTTTTTAAAACGTTGATCTCCTATTTAAACTTACCCCTAAACGTTGATCCCATCTGTTGTAATTATCCCTTAAAAAAAAAAAAAACTAGTGTACATATGCAAATAAAAATTTGTATGATGATCATAATTCTTTTAAAAGAAAAAGTATAGACATAATCTAATGCTTTTATGTATTATTAAAATACACATGCTAAAAGATTATCTAAGTAATATAAGATCTCTAAAGTAAATGACTTGTTGTACATGTTTTTATTTATTTATTTACACAAAGCGCTTGTTCTAGCATTAACATATTTTTATTACCAAATTATATACAATATATGTGATTTTCATATAAAGAATGATTTAAGATAGATTACTGAATAATATCTACTAATATCACCACCGGTCTCTCATCAGGATAAATTAAGGTTCGAATCCCCCCCCCCCCCCCCCCCCGGCAATAGTTAGTAAAAGAAGAAGAAGAAGAAGAAGAGAATAATATCTAATTTCATAATTATTTAAACAACTTCTAAAAATTTGTTACAACTGAATTAAGAGTTTTCAAAATTATATTAAACTAGTTAAGAGCCCATACAAGCGGATGTGCTTGTATTTTCGGGATCTTAATCCCCTTTCTCCTCTATTGTCTCTTTTACTAGCTCATCATTTTAATAGCCCCCCTTAGGCTCCTTGAATTAGTTTATATGTGGAAACTATGATATTAAGAAAGTTCTTTTCTTTTTTTTTTTTAATAATAATAAAAAAAAAAAAGAATACAAGTTTAAAAAAGAATCTGGTATTGTGTGTATATGTATACAGTAGTCTAGTCCACAAGTTAAATGGGCCAACCAATCTTGGTCTGCTTTATAAACTAGCCAAAATTTGCTAGCTTTACTCAACCAATACAAGCTAATGGATTAAATGAACTAAGCTCCTAACTCAGCCTATTTAACCCAATTACGTAATGTTGTAGTCTGCCAAATCAAACTCCAAGATTGATGAAGAACGGTGTGAGGTTCATGAGATATTTAAGTGTTTGATCTTTAAGATGAGATTTCAACAGAGTAACGACGTTAATGAGGATTTATCTCCCCTCAAATGAGGATATGAATGGGGTATTTATAGAAAATGGTAGTTAATCTCATTTGTCGAATCATGATGGTGATCAATGGTTAAAATCGAGGCCTTTTATTAATGGATATCAAATAGGCTATTTTCATGGGTTTAGGTCTAAATAAAAGGTTTATCTATTATTTTAGTGTAAGCTAAACCAAGAAAGGTTGGAGCGAGTGGACCAATTCAAAAGACCCTACTCCAAGCCTACCATGCCAAAACTCTAATGACCATCATAGTAATTTATGGGCTTGGCTCTTCGGATTCTATTACCTTAGCCCAAGGAGTAAAATCCATTTAATTAATGGACTTGAAGCCCAATATTAAATTTAGCCCTCTACATTTTGTCCCTTGACCAAAGTCCTTTAGATGGAGTCGAAGGGGTTTGAGCATCAAATGAGCCTTTTAGATGACTCGGGTGCATGCGTTATCGAATAGCTGCATTAAGCACCTCTTAGTCATTAGTTAGTTTATCTCTTTGATACGATCTACATAAGTTATTGATTGCATTGAGTCGTATCTTATATACTAACTTCACATTAGCAATCTCATTAGGGTTGACTTCCATGTATTAATATTACCTTGATCTTCTTCAAATAAAGGAAAATTCTTCTTGCAAAGCTTTTCATATGTACACAATTGTTAAATGCCTCAAATTGTCGTCACACGACCTAAATTGCAGCTAGGTGAAATTTTTCAAGAACTTAATTTTAAAAGTGGATTTTTTTGCAAAGGTCTATGGTAGGAGCAAAAAAGTTCTTTTTCTTTTCTTTTTTTTGGGTCGGATTGAGTAATCGTGAATCAAAATAGACTTAAGGTGGTTATAGTCTTTTTCCTAAACATTAAGAAGCATACCCTTGTAAGTTGGCCCTACCTCCTTAGTAAAGTAAAGACAGAGAGAAAATTCAAGATGTTTCCTATTACCTTACTCCCCTAATAATTTGGCAAGTGTTACTTTGCTTTATTTCTTTCTTTTGCTGCCTGGTACAACCCTATAATCCCCTCATCTTTGGGATAATATCAGCCAACCTAAACACAAAAACTATATTGCTAGCAGTGGCAAAACAAAATTTGGAGAACCTATTGAAGAAACAAATGACATATTATTCGTGATACAGTAAATGCTTGTTTATACTAGTTTGATAGAGCAGTTGCAAAGGTTCTTTAAGTTTAGAAGAGCAGCAATGATGAGTTGTGTCAAAGCTGAAGGAACATCTTCAGGATTAGGAGATGATGGTGTTGAGAGCTGGGAAATTGCAATGAATGAGAGATTGACAAACATCAAAGAGATGACTGGTTTCTCTAAGGAGTTGCTCTGGTGGCTTGATGATATGAATTTTGCTAATGATCTCTAGGAGGCATTTGATACTATTGGTGTTCTAGATGATGTTTTATTTGATGGGTTTGTCAAATGTGAGGACTTCATCCATGTTGTAATCCAGGGGGGCAAATCTTAAGATTTGGAATGAGTTTAATAACATGGGTTTGTTACTTCTTAGTAGCTGCATATCCTCCTTAGTCCTTTTCCTTCTAGTCCTTTTCATTAGTACACCTTGGCCAAGGTACAATACAAATTAAAGAATATTATTATTGTCTTGTTCCATTGAAAATTCAACACTTATGTGTTTCACTTTTGCCCTTTTCTGCTCTACAATTTCACTACCCTCTTCCCCATTGCTTCATTTCAGTTTTCATTTTCTTCTTTTACATCTTTAAACGTTTCTTCTCCATTTATTTTCATTTGAAGTGCATGATATCCCAACACTAAAGAGTGAGAGGCCACAATTTGTTTGAACATTGCTGTGATGTGCTTCGTAACTCGAAGCTTGAGTAAAGTGTGACTTAGTTTTGCGCCACACTGTTTAGGTCTATGAGTTGAGCAATATGTGTTGAATCTTCACTTAATTCCTCTTTTTTCCTTTCTCTATTCTTTTCAAACCTATTTCTTTCATTTCTATAGTTGAATGAAACTCTTTACAAAGCCTTACTTGAAACTTCCTTTCATATATCCATGAAATGATGGTAAAGAGATGCCTTAATGTTTGTCTCAAATGGGGATGAAGGTCATTTGGTGTTTAGACTCCTTTCAAGTCTATAATGAGGAACACAATTGCAGCTTTTTGTTAACATTGCATGGCCCCACTCTATTATGAGCTGTTTAGGTCACTCCAACTAGTGCCTTTGCTATCTCTTTTGTACTTAGTTCAAATAGAGCTTGAATTGTGGTCATGGTCAAGTATGTTATTGTCATTGAGTAAATAGGCTCTTTTATCTCAATTAGAGTCATATTAGTCTCGTTGCACTATTTATCTCACATAATGAACGAAGAATTTTCATTTAGACTTCATATTTGCTTCAGTTAATTTCTGGTTTACTGCCTCAAATTTGGCTTAGTTCAAACAATTGAAGGGATTGGTCGGCTTTAATCTAGTCGCTGCTCTGATGAATTCTTAAATAGATGCTCTCTCAATCACTTGGATGGAGCTGTCTTGTTTAAGTTCTTGGAGTTCGAAGATGTTGCTGTAGGTATTTAAATTAGGAGCCTGAATTCTCATCTTGGTCACAAGTTATATATATTATATATATTCAGAAACATATGAAGGCTCCTTGTCCTCATTAACAAATAGATGAACAAAAATAGTTATCTCTACTCTTTTTCATGGTTGACATGCGTGGTTCTCTTCATATAAATCCTCAACGTTTCAGCTATGTTCGATTTAGTTAAAAATGATAGGTGTTTCTCTCGGTGTTCACTAAATGACTATCACTGAAAGTGGACCAAAGTAAATAGCTGCAAATATTTGTAATATACTTATTTAATGACCTGATTAATAGAACCTTGCATGGAGTATCCCTTCATAGACTTATGTATATCCTTTTCATAAGATTAAAGGAACTCTTTGCACGTATTGGACTTAGCATGGGAACAATTTTGTCAACTAGAAACTAGATGCATGTATATAAATTGCCATCACAATATACTTTCTTCTCAAATTTGGTTCCCCATTTTTGTTTATAAAGCAAACATCATATCCACAGGTTATCACCCTCTTTGTCTATTCATTTAAGATATGTGTGTCATCATAATATTCTCTTACAAGCATATTAACTTTGTAGTGACATGTCATAAGCTAACAAATGTCTCGCATCATGATCTAAGACATATTGCTTCATGAAGGAATGCATGTGACTAAAGTGTCTTTTTGAACTCCTCAGTGTAGTAGAATATGCCTCTCTTCTCTTTTCATATAATAAGTAATGAAATAACTTCTCTTACTTAATACCCTTGCTCTTACAGATTGTAACTTTTACATCCATGCTTTTATGTGTATCTTTTGCATTCATATTAGCCTCCATGTGCATCTCCATACCATTAATTCTTATGTCTTTTTCCCTTACTTTTAATGCAAAACCGATATCTTCTCATTATCCATCTTTTGCAAGTAATACAATCAATACTTGGGAGTTTGTAGTCACATTTTGAATGGCCACCATCTTGAACTTGCCGCAATTAGCAAATCGGTTCGGTTTCAAGAGGAACTCTTAGTTTCCTAAACCACGGCTACTTGCAATCGAGGGTCAAAAGTTTGCATTCATAACTTGAAGACCACATCTCAAACTAGCAACAATTAGTAAATTGGTAGAGTTTAAAGAGGGTAGACTCTTTACTGCCCAAATTGTGATTGTTCGCCAATCGAAAGTCAAAAGTCTGCAATTATAACTTGAGGACCAGATCTTGTCCTTAGACCAATTACCAAACCAATACGATTTAAAGAGATTAGACTCTTTATTGCCTAGATTGTAACTCTTCACAAACTAAAGGCCAACAAGGACCGATCATCATTAGCAGGTGATAGTGAATAGGTATAATGCTTGGGTTAAGTGTGGCCTCTTTTTGTAATCTCCATAAAACCAATTGCAATTTGTAAGATGAATTAAACATGAGCCTCGAGTCGTAAGGGCATGCACACACAAGCACATGAGAGTCGAGCGTAAGCTGAGCACATGCGATTTGAACATGAGTCTCAGACATTAGCATACAGGTGTAATACACTTAAGTTGAACATAACCTCCCTTTAACATAAGCACTTGTAAGGTAATATGTGAAATGAGCTTGACTACCCTTCAATACAAACACTTATGGGCAAATCATGCAAAATAACTATTAGGCTTCCATATAACCATAAAATGTGAACTTAAACATGAACCTCGAATATGAGCGCGTAAGAATTGAGTGTGAGTCTGTGAGCTCATCACATAAGAACGAGACATAAATCTTATGCATGAATACGCAAGCATTAAACACTCTAATTCAACGTAGTCTCTTTGGTACGAGTATATGTAGGATTCTATCATGAGCACTTCTAAACTTTCTATATGATTACACGTGAGTTGAGTATGTAAATTGAATATAACACTTTTCGCATTTAAGTTGAACATGAGTCTCATCATGTCCATCGAACATAAGCCTTGATCATGAGTGAATATAAGGGTCACATATGAACCTTACATGTGAGAGTGAATGTGAGACTTGAACACTAAGGTTGAATGTAAGTAAGTAGAAGTTGTAATCATAAGCCTAGAACGTGATTTTATCATCAGAATCGAACGTAAGCTTAACCATAACGTAAGCCTTGAACTTAAGGTGAGCCTTTAACATGACATAATCCCCAAACATAACATGTAGCCTTGGATATGAAATGAGTTTTGAGCATGTCACGAGTTTTGAGCATGATACGATACAAGGCCTGAAATCAACACGAAGCTTGACCATGGCATGAGTCTTGAGCACCACATAACTCTTGAACACAACGTGAGGCTTAAACACAATGTAAGCACTAAATGTGATGTGAGGTCCCATTACACAAGTTGAACATGAGGTGATAAACATTCGTCTTCTAACTTAAATACATGTGCTTGAATACACAAGTTAAATATGAGTAAACATGATGTGAGGCTTAATCTAGACGTAAGCTTTGTTCATGACATGGGGTTTGAACATGAGTGTACATTAGACAAATATATTACTGTAAATGAGTTGAACATGATGAGTCCTTAATAAGGCTTCATTCCTTATATTGCCCTTATCATTTTTTTTTTCAACTTCCCACTTGTATAGTTGTACAATTTCTATCCCATTTGCACTTCACTTTACTAACTCACTTACTTTCTCTTATTTTCACATGTAATCACCATTTCCTTCTCCCTTAAGTGGTAGTAACTGCATGTAGACATTGCTGCCACTTTCAAGAATCAATAAGATCAGGCAACATGACATTATATGTGAATAGTCTCATATAGTGAATAGTTCCAATAATGTTATCCTTTATATTGGGCAAAGGAGATGTTATAAATCAGTGTAACGTATCGAATATCTAGAGGTTTCATGTGTTAAGTGCTACGTGCACATTGAGCCTTATGCGCATGTACGCTTTAAGCATCTTGCGTACACATGCATAAAGCCTTGCAAATACGCGCACATCGAACATCGTGCATAAGGAGTGTTGCATAAAGCAAACATAATGAGTAATGATAATCACTATGCAAGAATAACCTTTTTATATACCGTATTTATTTATAATTTTCCTCTCCTAATTATTGACATGTAGAGAAGGGATAATCATTTAGTATTGATGCCTTTCATTCCCTTATAACACCATCGAGAACCCAGTGATGTATCATAGTACACTAATCTTTGAAAGTCATAATACCTTGAGGGGGGCACACTAATTTAGCCTTATTCTATGTAATCTTCTTGTTCACTCGATTGTAACTCTTATATTTCCTTGTAAGTACAAGTTGCAATAAAATATGCAGAATCAACA
This sequence comes from Lumnitzera littorea, assembly GCA_024138015.1. Lineage (NCBI taxonomy): Eukaryota > Viridiplantae > Streptophyta > Magnoliopsida > Myrtales > Combretaceae > Lumnitzera > Lumnitzera littorea. The sequence goes on along the minus strand of JAMXBB010000004.1, from coordinate 55,604 downwards.
ACAATGAAGTTCATTAACCGACTTTCATGCTCCTTTATCACTTTGGCGCTTTCGTTAGTTTTTATGAAGGTGTCTTATCATTATGCACTTGGAAGCAATAACTCTTCACTTAGTAGTAGCGTACTAAACAATAATGTAGTGGGGCGACTTCGATTTCCTTAATGACTTGCAATGTCTTGATAGATAGTGAGAAGCATATCTTAAAGACTTCATGCGTTTAGGAGCAATGCCTTAACTAAGTAACACTATTGTTTAGCATAAAGTAGTAAGATTCTCTTGTTATTTCTTCTTTCTTCTTAAAAATGACACTATGCGATAAGGAGCAAAGGCTCAACTTAATCACATTAATGTTAAGCAATCATGAGTTTCAAATTCTAAATTGACATAACTTCGAAATTGCGTATACTCTTCGATCTAAGGGGCTTCTTATACAATAGACATAATTGTGAAACTGCTTAGACTTGGTGATCTAAGGGATTTACATGTCATCTCACATATTAAAGTAAGACTTTTGCTTATTACTAATAATATATAAAAGATTCCTTCGAAGAAGTATTCAATCGTGTATACACAGCGACAATGGCATTGATTACTTAAAATCAATAATTCTTTCTCATCAATTAAGAGGGTATTTCCTACTACTTGACTATGTAGCATGACTTACTAGGATGTTACTTGGGTTTGAATGTCAATATGTTAAAGTGCTCATCGATGAGATTATTTCCATTACTTGATGGTAAGAAACATAGCAATTAGTTAGCATGAAAGCTATACATGATAATCATGGTATGATGTACGTTTGGGAGCTAATGCTCTTACCAGTTTGCAACATGCGAGCTAAGCTCATCATTGTGCACTTAAGAGACTAGGCTTGTACTAGCCAATAAGGATGTGTATTCTATATATTATATTCACTATTACTTTCTTTTGATTGATCAAGGGGTTTAGTTTCCCCCATTTAGATGTAAATTGTTTTGTGAAATTAACTTTGCGAGCCAAAGAGATTGATCTCTTACTTTGTAGTGACAATAGTAATGAAATGAAGATACACAAATACTTATGACATTCTTATTATAAAATGATAATAGAGAAATAAGCTTCTTTCATTGACATAAAATGGGTATCACTAAGCTTACACATGAAATGAAAAGACAATTGAAATAAATACGATGAGGACATATGCCAGTTGTTAAGAGTTCTCACACTTCTTAACTTATAATGTACCTTCTACCTTCATAATATCATTGGTTCACTTTTGTTTCTTTGCACCCTCACGACAACCGTACATCTTTTTCTTCTTAAATGCTCGTATCTAAGCTTCTTCCCTTATGGGTAGACGTACCTCATGGGCTTCCACTGAGGGTGTCTCCCCTTCATTTACATACTCATCAAAGAATGTTGCTTTAGTGAAGTGAGACTCATTATGTGTGAATGGATTCTTTGTTGTAGGAATGAAGATATCTTGCTCGTTCCAATGACCCTTCATGCATTGATGCCATGTTAAAGGTATTGTATTGTGATTATGCAGCCATATCCTTCCTTCTCCAGTGAAATCACCAGAAAATGTAAGGGTATGGGTACGAATGCAAAGGTCATGTAGTGGCGCGTGAGGAGTTCTGTTACACATGACTAGGGAAATAACTAGAGCGACTCGTATGGGATAATCAAGAGAAAAGCGTAGGGAGGAGGAGTATGCAATCTTGATGAGGCTCTAACATATATGATGACAGTTGGAGGAACGTAATGGCATCAAACTCCAAGATTGATGAAAAATAGGGTAAGGTTCTTGAGGTGTTTAAATGTATGATTTTTGAGACGAGATTCTACCAAAGTAACGGCGTTAATAAGGATTTCTTCCCCCTCAAATAAGGATGTGAATGAGGCATTTATAAGCAATGGTAATTGATCTCATCCGTCGGATTATGATGGTGATTAATGGTTAAAATTAAGTCCTTTTATTAATGGGTATCAAATGGGCTATTTTTGTGGGTTTAGGCCTAGATAAAGGCTTTATTTATTATTTTAATATGAGCTAAACTAAGAAAAGTTAGATTGAATGGACTAATCCAACGAGTTCTACTCCAAGCTTACCATGCTGAAATTCCCTTTATCATCTTGGTAATTTATGGGTTTGGCTCCTCAAACTCTGTTATCTTAGCCCGATAAGTCAAATCCATTTAATCAATGGGCTTGAAGTTTAATATTAAATTTGGCTCTCTACAAGAATAAAGAATTGAACCAGTCCCATTAAAATAAGGAACTGAACCATATACTAATCCCATATTTATAGTGTAGCCAAATTATCTTTGGATAGGGCTATTAGAGCTTAGCCAAGTCTTGGACCATAGCAATAAAAAAAAATAACAACTTTAAAGCAAAAAATAACAACTTTAAAGCAAAAAAATAAAAAACTTTGAATCTTATATGTAACTATCAACATCTACATATATATCCTTGTTTCTCAATACTATTAGCTTTCAATATAGCTGGAAATGCCCACAAATTGCTACTTAATTGATGTTACAACCAACTTCCTCTTTTCTTTAGGTGATTTTCAATTCATCTTATTCCAACTCCAACATGAATTGGTATTTGCTATAAAACAATAGAATATATATTTGAGAAAAGTAAGCTAGTTCATAATATTTCTAACACACGACTCAATCCACATTGATGTAATTGAACTCAAATAAGGACACAAGTTACAAAGACAAACACTCATATGGAACCATATGAATAACCTACGAAGACCTACTTTGACATGAAATGACATTTATAAAATAAAACAATTGTTTGAGATAGTTAGCAATTTTGTACATTTTTAATGCCGAACTAAATCAAACCAATGTGCAACCAAATCAATTCCAATTTTCCCAAGATATCCTGCATATCCACTTGCGTAATAGTAGAATTTCCTTGAATAATCAAATCATGCATTATATTGTCCACCATTCCTATTTTATTGACAACATTGATTTAAAGTGTATGTTAGTTTAGAAACCAAATATAACCCTGCATTTAGAAAAATAAGAATTTCTCATTCTTGGATCATAATTTCATATTAATTTACATAAAAAACGGTTGGGAAAATAGGATTTACACCAATGTAACATCATAAATTTTAATTGAACTCATATGCAAAATCATTCAGGATATCATTCAACACATTATGAAGTCTTGCTAGGATTTTTCAGTAGTTCACCAAACTATATTTAGTATTTTAATATCAAAGCATATTTAGTATTAAGGACTCCTTGACATGTTGATATTTTAGAAATTCTCTCTCTCTCTCTCTCTCTCTCTTTTTTCAATTTAATTCCTAAAATTCTTAAAGAAAAATCTTAATATTTGTATGCATGTTATTTGTGGACCTACTATACAGCTTTAATAATAGTATTACGTGTTAAGAATTTAGTTGTTGATTACTTCCCGAGATGGCCTGAAAACCCAAGAAGCTGTATGGCCACATTATCTTTCTATTTCATTAATAAGGAAAGCAACATGTCAACCCAAAAAAATGAGTTGGAATTTTAGGAAAGTATTTTATTAAGGATAAAAATTTTAATAGTAATAATAAGTCATTTCGACTTAATTAATAATATATAAATATCAATGAAATTTTAATATATTAAAATATGGATGGGAGGTTTTCAAAACTTACTTATTGTAAATACTCGTAAAACATGTTAAACTCAGACCAAAGCATCAATTTGCAGATTCGAATAGCATGGATCCCACCCAGCTCTTAAATAAGCTCTCAAATGAGTCAAAATAGGAGGCTATTGCAGTTAACAATTGATGACTTTTTTTCCAAGAGTGTTCACAGTAGAATAGAATAGAAACAAAATTAAGAAAGCTGCCTAGAAAGGTAAGTGTAATTACACAAAGACTTTGCTGTTACTTTCTTTTGCCTCTTCCCCCATGCTTCAAAGCCGATTCTCTAAATAAGATTCAAATTATATTGATGTTTTACTTGCAGATTTAAGAAAAAATTTGTTAAGGGCCAACCAATGCTTTGGAAAGATGTGTGTCCTAGATAATATATGTTTTATATAATTAATATTTTACCTTCTATATAACTGAGTATGCATATGCTTTATTTCTTCTTTAATATCTTGAAACCAACTCCAATTTTACCACAATATCATACATATCCACTTGCATATTTGTATAAAGACGATCATGCTTTGCACCAGGGACGAATCTAAGAAGGGGCTGAAGGGATTCTAGCCCTACCAAACTCCAAAAAAAAAAAAAAAATTACAAAAATTTAATAGAAACACGAAATTATACATGCTATACACATATTTTGAGAGTAAAACTTGATGAGATATTGCATATAGCCTAGTGGTTAAATAAATTTTTATTAACAAGACGTTATGAGTTCAATTCTCATATATATTTATTACTATATTGCTTAAATCACATTTTCATTTTTATATTTTCATTTTTTTAGTTGCTATTTATTTAATATTTTGATACCATAATAATAATTAAGATGCTAATGTTATAAATATTTTAGACTATCGCATAAGATATGAGTAAATAATAACAATAAATTACTTGATATACTATTGTTACAATTATTGTTATAAAAATGAATGTAAATTATTGAATTATTAATAATTACTTATCACTTATATTGAAATTGATAATTTTTCTAGCATTACAAGCGATAAAATCTTAATGTGATCATTCAAAATTAAAAGGAAAAAGAAAAAGAAACATCAAAGAAAGCTTATATTGAGACAAAGCTAATAGGATGAATTAAAAGAATTTCAAATTGTTGAACTTTATACCACGCACATATCTTGTCCACATTCTATAGGTGAAGAACACTAGGCTAAACTCAAGAGGGAGGGTGAATTAAGTTTAAGGACAAATTGCAAATTTTTTTTTCGATATAAGCAACTAAATGCAATAATAAGAGTAATTAAAATAGTAATAGAACAATAATAAGTACAGAAATTAAAAAAGATAGGGATAAAAAAGATTAATGTAGAGTTCGGATCGGCTCCTAGTCTTTATGGACATACAATGCCTCTAACCGAGGTCTTTACACCACTTTTCTCAATCCAAGCTCTAAGAGATACATAAGCACAAACTTGATTACATAAGTTTTACACTCTCAACTCTCAACACAAATCACAATCTCAACTCTTAGCAGAAAACTCAATCTCAACTCGTAATACAAAAACTCAATCTCAAGAATTATTGGTGTAGTGCTTTTAACTCTTAATACTTACAACAAATAGCTCATAAGTACTACACTTCAAATCTTTCTAAATATTAGCAATTTATGGTACAAGAGACAATGAGAATTATAGACAACAAGAATACAAGAGAATGCTGAAATATTGTAGCAAAAGATCAGTTCTTTTTTATCATTGGTCGGGTTATTGAGTATTTATATTATCCCATTTATTTCTTCTCGTTATAATGCATTCAATGCTCCAACGGCTAGTTGGATCTGACTTGCCGACATGCCGGTACTTGAACTACTGGCAAGCCGGTAAAAATTACTCTACCGACAAGTGAACTGGCCGATTCTTCCAGGTCAATGAGCTTTTCTTTGTGTTTTTCAAGGTTTTATACCGTCAGCCTAATTCTTCCTTAAGCAGTCAACCCAGTAAGGCAAATATCATTTGAAAATTCTTTTAATACAAAACACATGAATACCTTTTGCAATATATCTTCAAGATCATTTGATCACTACTTCAAAAGATTAAATTTCTTGTAGAGATAATTGATATATTTAATCATTAAGCAAGCTAATTAAACTTATTCAATTATTTCAAAATAATTAAATAATAATTAATTTAATCATCCACTTATTTTTGTTCTCTTAAAAATTAACATGTTTAGATATATATTTTTTGTTTTGTTCTCATCAAAATCAAATAACGAACTCTAAGTTCAACAATAAGGACATATTAGAAATAACGAATAAAGAAAATATGAAAATAAATAAATAAATAACAAGAAATAAAAGGATGTTAGATTCTTTTTGTACTTTATCAAAGATTAATCTTCATAATTCCCATCATTTAACTCCTTGGACAAGACCTTTGTTTAGGTCTTTCCACTAACAGACAATCAACTGATTAAACTTTTCAATTATGTATTTGAAACACATTATAAAATATCAACATTATTTTTTTATGAGAAAAGATATAGTATAAACAAATACAAAATATGTTGTTCTTTTCACTTTATTTATGGTTTACACTATAAAAACTTTTTGTGTTAATCTTTAGTTGGTCACAAAATTCATATGAGTTTTATATATTAGTTGAAGTTCTTTATAAATTGATGGTTAAATTTCATTTTATATTTGTTGTAATGAAAGTAAAAAATGTTTATTCTTTTAGTTCATTGCAAAGAGTACCAAGTGCCCCCCATTATTTTCTTTGAAAAAGTCAAAATTTTCTATTAGGAAGTATTATGGTATACTTATTTACAAAATATTTTCATATAAATAAAAGGGTAAACTGTAAATACACCTTCTTATATTTATTTCATGTGACCTAGCCCTATTATCTTTTAAATCGTGTAATTAAACTCTCAAATCTTTAGAAAAATATGCATTTAGACCCTTAAGTGCACATTTTTTTGAAGATTCTAGGATTTAATCACATTATTCTAAGGATAGGTGGTAAAGTATACATGAAAAAAATACAAGAGGGTATATTTACAATTACTCGTTATTTTTAAAGAAATTTAGGAAAGAAATATGACAATTAAAATAAAAAACTTCAACAATAAATTTAAATAATTAATTAATAAAAAATTTAATTCACATATTTCAATCAAACTCAATGTAACATGGCTTGATATTATGATTTGGCTTTCTCGATGGAATGGAAGAAACATCCCCCTTTTCAATCTTTATGAAAGATATATTTGGCAAAAATTTAAAAACAGTAAAGCGAACAAAATCCAACTTGCAAAATTATGACATTTAACTATATAAAAATGAAAGAAAGTCCTTTTAACTTTTTTATACAACCATCTCATGATAAATTTTGTTTTTTGCTTCTTTTTTTGATTGATTCATAGTTGTAAAATTATTTGATTAATTTTTCACTCATCGATTTTTTTTAAGTTGTCATTTTTTTCTTCCAAAAATAAAAAAAAAATTGTAGATATTTACCCCTTTATATTTACTTTATATGCATTTAGCCCCCTTATCTTAAAATTTTTTTATTATAAGTAATGACCAATCGAATTAGAAGCATAGACTTCAGTTAGAGTATGTTCAAATGTAAAATAGCTAGTAGGCAATGGGTGCCTCAATGATGTTGTTAAGGGATAAGCACGTCCTTTACTTGATGAAAGTAGTTCTAGCATGTGAAATAGCTAGTGGGCTCTAAGCTATCAGGCTTTGTCCAATGGCTAGTATTAATAGTTAGTAATATAATTTTTTCTGTTTTCAAAAAATACTACAAAAGTCTACATTACTAGAATTTTGCTTTTGTTTTAATAATAAACTTATGATGTTACTTAGATTTCCTCACAATTATCTCTATATTGGAGAGAATTTTGTTTTTCTTTTGATACGAAAGAAAACTTCCTTCGAATTCTATCCCTTTCCTTTCTCTTCCTTAACCAAATAAGGGGAAAAAAAAAATTTCAACATTGTTTGGATTGAAGGAAGAAATGGGAAGGAATAGCAAGTTACAATTTCAAAAGGTATCCTATTATTTGATAATGGAAAAGAAAAATGAGAAAAGAATGAATTTAGAAAGGAATTGTTTGAGGCCACAAAAAATGATTGCCTAAAATTACCTTATTATTCCTATAAAAAAACACACATTTTAAAATTTAAAAGATTTCTTTTACATTTTAATAAAATAAACAATCTCTGTAATAATGTTGGTTTTACTTTTACTCTTTATTCAAAAAATAAAGAATTCACATTTCTTTCTCATCACATTCTTTCCTTTATAATTTTTTCCTTCTATTTTCATTTCTGACTTCTCTTATCCCACACATACTAAATTCCTTCTGTATTAACCGATATGTGATTATTTGCTTTTGAGATAGCATCATTAGGTCTTGCTAGGTTTTGTCTTTGTTACATGCAAGTCTTGTCAATTTTATTTAAGCACCAATATCATAAAAGACTCTTACCCTCTAATATTTTTAGAAATTCTCTACTTTTCAATTTTATTTCTAAAATTCTTAAGAAAGATTCTTAATATTTATATATATTATTCATAAAATACACAATATCAAATTAAAACTTAGAAAAATAGCAATAATTTAGGATTTATCAAAGAAGAAAAATTATTTGAACAATTTGCTTTTATTATTCAAGGACTCAGTAATGGGTGTCTGGCCCTTGGGAGCTGCGACAAGATACCAGCTTTAGTGCTGGTCTTAGGTGCAAAGCAAGTTGCCTGTCAAATTGGTTTGTCGATAAGGGGATCATTTCATCAATAGAAATAAATAGTAAATACACGTGAACCTGCAAATTAACGTTTTAGTTCGGTGCTTTTCGGCTAACAATCATAAAAATTTTAGACAAATGTTAATTTATTATTAAACCTCATTAAAAAGATGGCAAAAAAAAAAAACCTTATTAAAAGAATACTTTTAATCCATGTTATATATATATATATATATATATATATGTATCATGTTAAGCATCATTGTGGGGAAGTTTTCAAATTAAATCCAAAACTAGTTCTACACAGAGAATAGCAAACGAAGAACATAAAGCAATTTCCTGCCGTATGGAAAAAGTTCAATCAAAAAGTAGGATGCTGCCTCTAAAGTGTGTGTGTAATTAATTACACAAAGACTTTGGTTCATTGGGTTTCATTTTATATGAATTTACCACTTCATTTTGTTTGCATTTCTTGAACACCATTTCACATTTTAAATTTAAATCCACTAACTGTAATTACAATCAAAGCCAAAATAGCACATGCAAATGCGAAACACATTTCACTTCATCTTTATTTTGAATTTCAATTTTCCTGAACGTTACATCACTTTCTTTCCGTTTCTTCCACTTCCCCTACCATTACTATTATACATTTAGTCCTATTATCTTTCAACTCATGCAATTAGACATTCAAATCTTTAAAAAATATGTATTTAAACTCTTAAGTATACATTTTTTGAAAATTTAGGAGTTTAATCACATGATTTCAAATATAGGGGGTTAATTACGTATGAAACAAATATAAGAAGGTGTATTTGCAATTACTCTTTTTTTAAAATAAATTTAGGAAAGAAATATGAGCATTAAAATAAAAAGTTTGGATGATAAATTTAAATAAATAATTAATTGATAAAAAGCATAATTCATATATTTTAATCAAACTCAATGTAACATGGCTTCATATTATGATTTCGTTTTCGTGATGGAAGAAACATCTTCCTTCTCAATCTTTGCAAAATATATATTTGACAAAAATTTTTAAATAAAAAAAGTAAACAAAACTAAAATTATAAAATTATGAGAGTTGACTATATACAAATGGAAAATTATCCTTTTAAATTTTTTTCAGGAACATCCCATGATAAATTTTGGTTTTTACTTCTTTTTTTTATTGATTAATATTTATTAAATAATTTTGATTAATTTTTTACTCAATAATTTTTTTTAGTTGTCATCTTTCCTTCCTAAAATAAAAAAAAAATATTAAACTGTAAAATTTACTCTCTTATATTTACGTCACATACACTAACTCTTTGTCTTTAAAATCGTCCTAACTAAGTATTGATTAGCTAAATTAGTGTTGTAGACTTTGATTGCTCTGTCAACAGACATGGAATGGCCAATTGGCAATGGACACCTTGGCATGGTTGTTCGAGGAGGCTAGGTGTACTCTTTACTTATGATAAGAGTGATTATGGGCTATTGTGGTCTATGGATCTAGGATTTGAGGTTTTATTTAATAACTAATATCAACAATTAGTAATATAATATCCTTATCTAAAAAAAAAAAAAAAAACCATAGAAGTCTACATTATTAGAGTTTTTCTTTTGTTTTAAGGTAAATTTATGATGTTATTTATATTTCCTTGCAATATAATTGGAGAGATTTTTATTTTTCCTTTTTCCTTTATTGCAAGAAAAAACTTTCCTTCCAAATATATCTCTTCCCTTTTCCTTCTTTTATCAAATAAGAAAAAGAAAAAGGTATAAAATTTTCTCTTTTAACACTATGTTTAGATTGAGGGAAGGCATGAGAAATGAATGGAAAGTTAGAATTTTAAAATATATTCAGTTGTTTGAAAAAAGAAAAAAAGAGAGAGGAATGAATTTGAAAGAAAATGGTTTCCTATGCTACTAAAAAAGATTGGAGAGAATAAAAAGGAACTTTTTTAAAATTATTTTACTGTTCTTATTTTTAAAAAAAATCTTAAAGTCAGAAAAATTTTCATGAAATTCTCTACTTTTCAATTTTAATTCTAAGATTCTTAATACTTATATATATAATTTATAACATACACAATATAAAAACTATATCAATTTAACACTTAGAAAAATAGCAATAGTCTAGGATATTATCAAATAAGCAAAAATATTTAAAGCATCTGCCAGGACCAGTAATGGGTCCCTGGCCCTTGGGAGTTGCGACTTAATGCTGGTCTTCGGTGTAAGTTGTTAGGCAAATCGTTTTGCGGGTTGGAATTTCGAGAGCATGTCATGTCAAAAAAGTCTAGACACGCGTAAGGGCATAGGTTAAGACATCATTTCATGAATAGAAACAAAACAAATACTACGTACTAGTTATAACTCATACCATGTTTAATTAGAATCTGCAAATTGACGTATGGTTTGCTTTTCAACTAACAATCAAAAAAATTCTATAGAATGTCAATTTATTACTAAAATTCCTTAAAAATATACTTTTAATCCATATTATATATGGATATAGATATATATATCATGTTATGCGTTGTTCGTGTGGAAGTTTCAAGATTAAATCCAAAACTAGTTTTGTACAGAGAGAAGTGAACGAAGAAAACATAAAGCAGTATGAAAGGAACATTAATGTCCTGCCATTTTAATAAAAGATAAAATACAAGTTTACTGGGGTCCAGTTCACATGGAAAATGTTCAGTCAAAAAGTAAAGTAGGATGCTACCTCAAAATTGACAGTGTAATTAATTACACAGAGACTTTGGATCATTTGGTTTGTTTAATATGAATTTACCACTTTATTTTGTTTCCATTTTGTGAAACACCATTTCACATTTTAAATTTGAATCCATTGCCTGCCATTACAACTAAAACCGAAACAGCACATGCAAAAGCGGCACACGTGTCACTTCATCTTTATTTCTGAATTCAGTCTTCCAGAGCGTAGTGTTACGTTTCTTTCTGTCTCTTCCACTTTCCCTCCCACTTTTAAAGCCGATTCTTCATATTATTTGATTTTGATTATCATTCTTTTTTTCGGTAATAATTTTTTTTTTATTGTTTCCATTCAAAAAGCTCTGATTTTCGATAAAATTTTCAAGTTTTGATCATTTATATCAGTAATCCTTTAATATATATTATAAATACACCATCTTATATTTATTTCATGCATACTTAATTTCATTATCTTTCAAATCATGTAGTTAGACTTTTAAATCTTTAAAATATATGTGTTTAGACTCTTAAGTGCACATTTTTTAAAGAGGGGTTCAATACATACAAAGCAAATATGAAAAGATGAATTTGCAATTACTCTTTTTTTTTTAAAGAAATTTAGGAAAGAAATATAATAATTAAAATAAAAAGCTTCAATGATAAATTTAAATAAGAAATTAATTAGTAAAAAAGCATAATTCAGATCTTTTGATCAAACTTAATGTAGCATGGCTTTGTATTATGATTTTGCTTTCTTGATGGAGTCAAAGAAGCATCTCCTTTCTCAATTTTTATGAAAGATATATTTGGCAAAAATTTTAAAACCAAAAAAGGAACAAAAGCAAACTTGTAAAATCATGACATTTAACCATATAAAAATAGAAAAAGAAAATCTTTCTTAAATCTTTTGTTAGACCATCCCATGATAAATTTTGGTTTTTGCTTCATTTTTTAATTAAATAATATTTATTAAATTTTTCAATTAGTTTTTTTTCATCAATTTTTTTTAGTTGCCATCTTTCCTTTCCCAAAAAAAAAAAAAAGTTAAATTACAAATATTCACCCCCTTATATTTACTTTATCAACACTTAACCCCTTTATCTTTGAAATTGTCCAATCTAAATACCGACTAACTGAATTGGAGATATAGACTTTAATTACTCCATAACAACATGTAGAATGGCCAACTGACAATCGACATAAGGAGGTTGTTTAGGGCTAGGTGCATCCCTTAAGTATGATGAGACGCATTATGCACTTTTGTGGACTAGAGCTCTCAACTGTCAAGCTTTGTTCAATGGCTAGTATCAATAGTTAGTGATATAACTTCTTTGTTTCCAAAAGATACCATAAAAGTCCATATTATTAGAATTTTTCTTTTGTTTTAATAGTAAATTTATGGTGTTGCTTATATTTCCTTACAATTATCTTCGAATTGAAGAGATTTTTATTTTTCCTTTGATGCAACAGAAAACTTTCCTTCCAAATCTATCATTTCCCTTTCCCTTCCTTTATCAAATAAGGAAAATAAATTAAATTTTTTTCTTTAACATTATGTCTAGATTAAGTGAAGAAAGAGGAGAGGATGAAAAGTTAGAATTTCAAAATATACTTGATAAAAGGCAAGTGCACCTATCAATTTTAATATAGCGGATGTGAGTCCGAGTCGATCCTTCAGAGACTTCGAATACTAATATTAACCTTAGTTTTATTATCTAACCGGAAAATTATAAAGGTTTGAATTAATTAAAAAATACTGAAATTAACAAACTAAACTAATTATGAGACTTGATTAAGCAATTTAAAAAGCAATAAAACTAAGAACGACTTCAAGTATGCAATAACGTATTTAGGAATTATTTCCTCTAGTGTTTAACATGTGATTGCTTAAAATATATTTAATTCAATTTCTATTATTCTTGACCTGAGGGATTCACAATTACAGTTAATACATTTCTCAAGCATATTAACCCTAATCCTAAATTATTTACTGGAATCTCTTCACTTAGTAATATAACTTAGAATCGCATTAATGTATAATGAATTCCCACACAAATAATTAACTTTCCGGGAGAAACATGTATCTTATCTCTAAGTATATATGTAATTCTCTCCAATTATGTAAGGATCTAATTACACATGTAATTTCTCAATCAACATGCATAATATCATATATTGATATTCTATAAATATCAATTAACAATTAAACGACATAATTGAATCAAGCAAAAATAGAAACTTTATTGAGAATTTTAAATCAACCCAAGAGTCACATAAAACCCTAGGTTCCATAATCCTAAATACACGAATTCTAAGTTATCATAATGAAACTAAAAATGAGTTCCATCAAAAACATAAAATAAAATATGAAAAACCCCTTTGATTGATGAAAAATCTCTCCGATCTTGAAATCGGTGTTGCTTTCGCCTTTTTCTTCTCTTTCTCCTCAAGTCTCTTCTCTTCTCTAATGTCTCCTCTCTCTTGTGAAACCCTAATATATCCTTTTATAGTGTATTGAAAGGTTTTCGTTTTCTTTACCAGATACGACCTGGGATATGACTTTGTCCCCAGGTCGTGTAACTTTCTGCCCCTGGCTAATTTCCCTGCATGGACACAGCCTGAGAACATGGTCATGTCCTAGACTATGTAACTTCAAAACTTCATAACTTCTTCGTTTGAACTCCAAATTGAGCGAAACTTGATTCCTTTTCTTCGTTTTCAATCCAAGAATGCGTTTAAACCTTGAAATCAAAATTTTACTCAATTAAGTATCAATTTCTTTAAAGAAAACAAAAAATGTAAGGGAAATACTATAAAATCACTATGTGAAATATGTTTAAAATTAGAGTTATCAAATTTCCCTATACTTGAGCATTTACTTGTCCTCAAGCAAATAAATCAAAACAAAACTTTCGGGACAAGAAACGTTAAATAAAATTTATTATTATTTAAGAAACTGGTGAACGAATACACTTGACTCGTAGAAAAGAAAAAAAATCATTCTCAACTAACTTGCAATAATAAAGTCAACCAATTTCATCTAACCATATTTGAATGCTCCAATAATACTTAATACTAGAGTTTACTAGTTAATTTATGAAAATCAAAGTTTACCCAAGTCATTTAACCAAGGATTCTTAAATTAAAAATTAGATTTAACATCTCACCAACCAAGAAAGAGTCATAAAAATTTTGTCCATTTGACTAAAGTATATACAATTCTCTCTTTCATCTCACCAAGCACCATAATCTAAAACAAACACATTTTACATCCACTCATCCTCTGATTATCCCCCTAGTTCATACTTTTGTTGAAAGGTCTTTTAAATTTACCTTATTTAAGCACAATTGTGTTGATAGCGGAAAAGAATCTCGTTCTTCTGACGGACCAAGACCGATCCATACCAACTTATTCTTTATATTGATAGCGGGAAAGAACCTTGCTCTTCTGATGGACTAAGGCCAATCCATCACTTTTTATTTTTTATTTATTTATTTATTTTTTTTGCATTAGAATTGGCATTGGGACTCAATCTCGCTCTACTGACGGACCAAGACGAATCCTTACCAATTTTTTCTATTCATACACTTGTTATTACTTTTGACCTTCAATCATTGTAATTTTTCAGAGGTTTCTCAAAAAAGAATTTCATTTGTTTGTTTGCTAAAAATTATAGGACTCTTAAAAATTTCTAAGAGAAAGGTATATATAAAAGTAAATTTTAAAAATAATCATGACTAACTCTCAACTAGTGATGTTGCTCCAATCTCAAGTCTTAAAGTCCTAAGCTAAATAACTCGTAACTTTGCCTTCCAAAAGTTTGACCAATCAATTATAGTAAAGTATAATAAGATCAATAATAATCAAGATGACACAGTTAATTTGGCTCAACACTTGTTAATCACCAATTGCAAGTTAACTTAAAAAATTAATTGAGTCAAATGTGAATAATTGGTCTCCTAAACAGTAACAAATTCATATATATCCCTTCCCCACACTTAATAACGTACATTGCCCTCAATGTACGACTAAGAAAAAATCATAGCAGCAAGAAATGAAACAAGAAAAAGCAGCATAGGGAAAAAGGAAACATATGTACTGAAAAGAAACTAATACTTCCCTGCTAGTCAAAAAGAAGTTCAAAATGAAGAAGCATCATCATTATATATCTGAGTTCACAAGCCTTAGCTAACCAAAAGAGAACACAAAAAAAAAAAAAATATGAACTAAGAAGAGGGATTAGAATCCGTCTCTTCATCCTCCTCATCAGACGGTGCCTCAGCCATCGTAGCATCATCATCGTCGGCACTACCCTCAACATCCTCTTCACTATCTCTAGCCGCCTCTTCCTCACCACCTTCATCATCCTCTTCTTCACCACCCTCATCATCCTCCTCTTCACTCTCACTATCCTCAGCACGAGTATCCGACTCTTTCATTTTGAGAAATTTTTCCATTCTGTCTTGGCGGATATGAAGTTTATCCATACATTTTCGGATATATCGAACCTCAGACATCAACAGATCAAATTTGTCTTCAAAGCTTGTGGAAGATGTCTGGCCTCGAGATGTGTTGCTGCGAGAGTATCAACCTTGACGTCTTGTTGGTAATAAGTTCATTTGTCTAAAGTAAGTGAGGGCCAAATGACAACCTTAGTCCGCATGGCTTGCACGAGTAAGGTAATGTAAGAGCCACAACAAATATGCCCTTTCTTCCGTGTAGTGGTGGCTGAAAAGTTCCACGATTTCGATGGCGAGATTGATAGGATGTTTGTGAATGATACTGTACAGATAGAGGTAATCCTTGTTGGAAACCACCCCAGTACTGAGGCCTTTACCAGTCAATGTATGCGAAAACAGCCAATGAAGAACCCGATATTCAAGCTTGACTAATTGAGAGGCCTTACTCCTTGCTGGATCATATGCATCACCAACAGTAATCTCATTCCAAAACGACCCTGCTGTTACGCCACGGGGAAAACGACAGGATAGACGTTAGAACTCGTCTGTTCGTGTATATCTCTCTTCATAGAGACCAAGATATCTGCCTAGTTAAGCTATGGTCATGTGGAATGGGTGGCCACTCAAGGTGAAATGTAGTTTGCGTTTGGGGTCCATGCCAGTAGCACTCTCTTTATCAAGTTTGTAGGTACACAAAAACTCCAAGGTCAGCTCTTTATAAATTGGAGCTTTAAGAGATAAAAAGCGCTCCCAAATGGTACCATCCAAGAGCTCCTTCATTTCTGTGGTGAGCTCCAATTGAGCGAGAACATCCCAATCCAGCCGAAGGGTTTCGCTGAAAGGCTTATTCTAAAGTAAATTATATCGTTGCACCTGGTAGTCTTCCTTAAATTGAAGCATTGGGTGCTCCATCAGGGGAAGAGTAGCTAATGGTTCAACTATTGCTCCTGATTGTGATCAAGAGGATGTTGCAAATTTTAATTTCCGGCGAACGGTAAGCTTAGTGCGATTCGCCATTAAAAACCTGCAAAGAATCAACAAACCAAATCAAAAACGCACATCCTTGTCGTACGTAGTTCAAGAAGGTAGAGGGAAATAATATTAATAGTGAAGAATATTAATCGAATTCTTATTGGGGTATTTAAACAAACATGTGGAGTGCAGCTGGAAAACTAATTGGTGGAAAAGAAATAACTTGCAAATGCATCCAACTAATTCTACAATAGACTTACTACACTACACTTAGCTCGAAACATAGGCGTCCTAACATATAAAAGAAGCTAAATGACCCAGAATGGTTTTCTCATATTGCTAACCCTAACTAGCATAAATGAATAAAAATGAGCAAATTAGCCAACAAAATTCGGAATTGAGAGAGCACAATGAATATTTAACTAGATGAGGCATCATAAAGGCATATAAGATCAAGAAACATAAGGCAATGGTGCATGGCATTTATAAAATAACAAAAGAAAGCTGCAGACCAAATGCAAGAACCCATGCACACAAGATCAAAATTTCGAGTAGCTGAACTGCCTAAACCATGAGGAAGATAGAGCAAAATCAATAAGGAGACTTACTTGGATCAGGATTCGGAATGACAAGAATTGTGGAGAGAAGAGGGAGAGAAGAGAGTATATGAGAGAGAGATATGTTGGATTGTGAGTGTGTGAGAGAGTATGTTTGTTTTTTAAATAAATGCATCACAATGTCGCGAATCGTGATCTAACATCATTTTCCTTCTTGTAATAATAGCCATTGATTACATATTACATTATCTTAAAGGGAAAATTGAAATTGAGAAAAGTTAAATGGAGACCCATTTCCCTTTATATTATGTTTGGTATGTAAGAATGGATCCAGAATGGAATCATAACTTTGGGTCCAATTTCTTTTTCCATATTTAGATGTATTTTAAAAAATCAAAATTACAATTCCTTAAAATCAACAATTCCAATTTTAAGATGTAATGCAAATCTAGCTTTAAGAAGATGGGATTGCAACTCCTTTCCACCTCAACTGATGTGCAATTATATAAATAACCCTATAACTAACCCTCATTAATATATAATAATATATAAACCTAATTAATTCCTTCATTCGGCTAGGAAAAAAGTTGGAAAGGAAATTAGGAACACCATATACAACAGTATCGCTAAAGCTTTCCTTTGGCTACAATAATGAAAAACCTGTAGAAACACATTAAGAATCATTGAAGCTTTTCTTTGGCTAAAAAGCATATAACACTATTGTTATTAGTGTGTATATATATTATATGTATGTATGTATGTATACATTAAAAAATGTTAACATATGAATTTATGAAATATTATTTATATGTTATAACTAATGCGTACTGGAGCCAAGAGCAGACAAGGCCAATTGCAAGGATTGGTCTAAGCTTGCCAAAAGCTTAAAAATGAATGATGGAATGCGTGTAGAAGAACAAAAAGAGGAAAGTATAAGTAAACTCACGAACAGCTCCAAAGGATATGACGTATTAGTAGAACTTCCAAAAACTCTTGGTACAATTCAACATAATGCACAAGTTGGTCCAGTAAGGTTACTCACCACTTAGCCTTATTTAAGGGTTAAGATAAGAGCATAAAGTAAGCAAATAAGCTTTGACAACAATGTTTACAAAGAGAGAAAATTCAGTATATTAATGATGATAAGATGATGAGCGACTACATATACAGTGAGTATTTATACTTGAGAAATTAAGGAAATTTACCTAAAAATCAAAAAGACAAAAGGGCATTGTCCCAAAGAAATAATGTACAAGGAATACAAAGGAAAAAAATGAATATTCAAGGAAAAATAATAATTAGGGCAACAAATTCTCTAAATAGGCTTAGATACGAAGCACCAATGTATTGGTGACGTACCGTTGGAAGATGTAGACAAAACAATACGATCAGGTTAGGTGGCTAAATAGGGGTATTGAGTAGATACGGACTTGTCAGAGAAGGAGTGGCTAAGGATTCGTATGAGATCTCCTAACCTCTCGGCCTCAGTGTTACCGAGTAAGTAGGCAGTTCGGTCAGGGTCGAGCAAACATGTAGAGTTTGGCAATTATGAAGGCACTCTTCCAGTTAGCACATAATTTCCAAGATATGTGCAATCACTTAATATGGCTTAAGGAGTTAATTGGCAACAAAGAGTAACTCGGCCTTGGTAAGGATCGGTTAGAGTAAGAGGATTTGCCTCGTCAGTCTTTCTAGTCCTTATGTTTGGCTATAGGTTAAAGACCTAATTGCCTGGTTCCTATCTTTCCTCCGAGTTAGTTTGAATTTAGGATCAAATCCGG
This sequence comes from Lumnitzera littorea, assembly GCA_024138015.1. Taxonomy (NCBI): domain Eukaryota; kingdom Viridiplantae; phylum Streptophyta; class Magnoliopsida; order Myrtales; family Combretaceae; genus Lumnitzera; species Lumnitzera littorea. Next base: position 36,735 of record JAMXBB010000004.1, on the reverse strand, counting down.
CTAGTCTTTGTTCAATTCTCCTTCAAGGACATACGAACTGAGGTCAGTAGTGTTACCCCATAATCTTTAGGTAGTTCCAATCTATAGCCGTTGTCGTTGATCTTTTGGAGGAAGGGACCTCAGCTTTTGTAGATAGCTTATTCCTCCTCTTGCTTCGAAACCTTTTCTTACTCAAGTGTAGTCATACTAAGTCTCCAAGCCGAAACTGTTTCAACGTCATTCCCTTAGCTTTCTCTTACATTTTCTTAGCAACTTGATCATTCTGCCAAGTAACTTTGTTGTAGATGTGTTGTAGGGACTATGCTTAAGCTTTAGTGCAATATGCTGATGAATTACTACTAGGAATCGTGGGTGTCAAGGTCTTCTTGCTCAGTTATAGGTACAGGGGGGTGATCAAGGGGTAGCTCGAGATTAAAACCATAGGTAACTTCTAACGGGGTCTATTTAGCTATGTCATACACTATTTGGTTGTAAACGAATTCTACTACGGGCAAACAAATGTCCCAATCAGCCAAATTCTTACCCACTGCAACTCAGAGCAGTGATCCTAAAGTACAATTGACCACCTCTGTTTGGGGGTGATAGGAAGTGCTATATAATACTTTGGTCCCCATCTGACGCCATAAGATTCTCTAGAAATGGTTTAAGAACTTTAGATCTTTGTCTAAGACTATAGTTCTCAACACGCCGTATAATTAGACAATTTTTTGTAAAAAGAGAAAAGTAATAGCTGAAGCATCGTTAATCTTAGAGCATGGCATAAAGTATGCCATCTTATTGAATCTATCCACAACCACCATCACAAAATCTTTGTCTCGAGTAATTTGAGAACAAAGTCAAAGCTCAACTCAATTTAAGGTCTGGTTAGGATAGGTATAGGTATTGCTTTCCTTTGTTTAACTTAGCACTTGGCTCTCTTGCATATGATACAGTCCTCAACAACCCAATGTATGTTTCGCTTTATTATCAGCTAAAAGAATTGTCAACTCAGTAACTCATATGTTATTCTCTTTGCAAAATGTCTGAAGAGTCCTTCATTGTGGGCCTCCTTGATAAGTAGCTCTCTTTTTGAACTGGTTGGCATGCACAACTTTCCACTTTGGAATAAGTAACCATTTTCCACATGATAATCATCCATTACTCTTTCATTTGTACATCACTAAAGTATGGGTCCAAAATGTAGGTCTTGCGAATATTGTTCTTTGATACTTGAAAACCTAAGCAGCCTAATTTGCCGCTTAATCAAGAGCACATGTCTTCTTGAAAAAGTATTTGTAACTACATTGCTCTTCCCTTATTTATACTTGATCACAAAATTGAATCCCTGAAGGAATTTAATCTACCTCACTTATCACTTTGGCAATTTGGTTCGACTTCAAAGATACCTTAGAGACTCATGGTCAGTATAGATGACAAACTCTCTCGATAATAGGTAATGCTACTACACTTGGAGCACTTGGATAAGAGTTAAGAGTTCTTTATCGTATACGGAGTAGTTCAATTAAGATCCTCTAAGCTTTTCGCTATGGTAGGCCTTCTTTCATTAAGATAGCGCTTATACTAATGCTTAATGTATCACATTTTAACTCAAATATCTTCTTGAAGTCAAGTAAAGCTAGTATAGGTACGAAAGTCAATCTTTCCTTTACTTTAGCAAAACTCCTTTTGATAGGAATCAGCTTGTAACTATCTTAAAGCCGAAGTCGAACAATTTGTGCCAAGACTTAGCAGTTGCCAAATGGCTGAGAGGTAGAAAGGAAAACACTCAGCATCAGGCCTGTCGTTTGTTGAGAAGTCGAGAGGATACATTACCGAAAGTTGAAGGCTTAAGATCCGCTCGGCATGGCATGGAGAGACTAGTACCGACTAATCCTAGGACTCGGTAATTATGGGCCAATCATTTGGGTGTCTTAGCCAAGTATTGCGAGACTTTAAGGACTCCTACTTGAACTCGGACATCCAACTGCTGACCCCGCTCAGTTTGGATCCTACTCCTTCCAGCATAGGGTGAATGATTGCATGCCAACTTCTTCTATTAAACGCATAGTTTTGTATTCTTGTACATGTTTTCTTTATTTTATTTATGAGTCATTCTTTAGGGTTTAAGGTCTTGTACGTTATTTATAGTTTTGTTATTAGGGTTTAGAACTTGCTATAAATAGCAACATTTTTAATCATCAAAGATAAATATAGAAATCAGACAATAAAGAACATTCTTACAATTGGAACTTCCCCTTTAAGGCTACTATTGAGTTCTCAAAGCTTGCCTTTTGGCCGAATTATTAAGTATTGAACAAACTCTTTAATCTTTCCCGCATTCTGATCGATCTTGTTTTTAAGATTGTGGTGAACCTTTCATTTGCACGAGTTAGTGAGTCGCATCTAACCTTTCTTTTGAAACCTTAAGCAACATTTAGTGTTCGTGAGTCGTATTAAACCCTTTTTCTAGCTCATTCCCTGATTGTATTTGTGTCTTAGTGTGTGATATCCATCCACATTCACCATCAAAACCTCTCATCTTACTTCCTATTCTTCATACCCACTTGAATTCCCCAAGTACACATTCTTAATTTCTAACCCACTGCCGTATCATCTTGCTCAATTCGTATCACTTTTCCTCTTTTTCTCTTCATTTGAATTTGGTGTTCTTCTTCGTTAGCTCAATAAAGGGTACGGTTATGGTTCTGAAATTCTTAATAAACCTTCTATAAAAGGATGTTAGTCTATGGAAACTTCTCACCACAGTACTAGTAGTCAGAGTAGGCCACTTGACTATTGCTTAGATCTTCTTTACATCCACTCATAAGCCTCTTATACCTATTATATAGCCTTGAAACACCACTCCCTTTTGGCAAAAACAACACTTTTTTAGATTGTTGAATAACCTCTGCTCGGAGTACATTTAATATGACATGAAGATGATCACGGTGACTTAGCATGCTAGCAGTGTATACTAAGATGTCATCAAAGTACACTACAATATACTCCCTGTTCAGATCTCTCAATACATGGTTCATCAGTCGCATAAAAATATTTGGGGTATTTGACAAGCCAAATGGCATCACCATCCACTTATAGAGCCCATGTCGAGTTTTGAAATCAATCTTCCAATCATCTCCTAGCCTCATTTGAATTGATGGTAGCCAGACTTTAAATCGATCTTGCTGAAGACCTTAGCTCTACTTAATTTGTCCAACATGTCATCCAACCTAGGGATACAATATCAGTACTTAATGGTCATTTTGTTTATGGCTCAGCTATTAACATACATTCACCAGGAACCATCCTTTTTCGACATTAGGAGCATTAGAACAGCACAAGGACTTAGACTCTCCCTCACATACCTTTTCTCAATAGTTCATCGACTTATCATTGGAGCTTAGTAACCTATAAGCTAGTTTGTTCAACAAGGCAATGCCAAGAATCAAATCAATGCAGTGCTCAATGTCTTTGAATGGTGGTAAACCTTCTAGTAACTGTTCTGGAAACAGGTCGACATAATCACTCAACAGCACCTTAACCTTTAAGGGTAGTTTACCCTATTTCTTTAACTCTAATATTTCGCCTGACTAACAAGAAGGTCGGCGCATCGACTTTAATAGCCTCTTAAAGTTCAGCTCTACTCAGTATTAATGCCTTCTTGGATCTTCAAGTAAGTTTAGCCTGTAACTTACTAATTTGACTTGGTGTCATTGGGTTCAAAGTAACCTTCCTTCTGTCTTTCTCGAAAATATAGGTATTCCAAAATCCATCATGTATAACCCTTTAGTCAAAAAGCCATGGTTAGCTTAATAACACATATAATGTACACATGGGCAGCACATCACAAAGAATCTTGTCGGAGTAATTCCCAATTAAGATTGGCAGCAATACTTGCTAAGTTACGTGTAGTACCCTATCGAGTCTGATTTTTCAATTTTCTATTTATTTAAAACTAATTTCTCATTTCCTAATTAATATTAAACCCTGACCCATTTAATATTAATCCTCGACTAAAGAAATTAAAGAAATTGAGAAATTTCGATTTTTTATTGAAAATAATTTTTTGAGTCACCATCCAACCGAAGTTGGGAAAAGAAAAAAGAAACCGTAATCAATTGAGTGGATTAATTACGATTTAGCTACCAGTCTTTGATTTCAATTTTAAATGAAGAACTAGAGGGTTCCAAGTTTGGGAACTAACTTATTAAACCCTTAATGGATACTACTATCTATTTACCGAAATTAGGATTATTCTTTTAATATTTAAAAATAAATAAATAAAATCAAAAGAAAAAAGAATCTAAGTTTCTACATATTTTATCATCGCCCCGAAGGTGCCTACGTACCCGCTAGCCGGGATCAGACGATCATAGTTCTTTTAAAAAAAATTTTAGTGTGCTTATTGATTTTAATTTTGAAAATCGAATGAGTTCATGTTATTATCAATTTAGTTTTTCAAAGAAAACTCTAAAAGAGTCCTAATTCACTAAGTCTTTTATCTCTAAAAGAGTCCTAATTCACTAAGTCTTTTATTCTTATTTTATAAAAATTCTCTAAAAGTCCTATTTTTTAAAACGGGATTTCTAATTTTTATTTTTATTTATTTACAAAATAAATTTTTTTAAGTGAGAAAATCCTAAAGTTATAATGCTAAAAATATACCTAAGCATATAAATACATACACATATATCTATTTACTTATCATGTCATAAATTTAACTAAATAACTAATGGAATTATAATGATAAATAAAGAGACAAATAAATAAATAAAATAAAATAATAAAAACCGAACCTGAATTGTGCTGTTTGGTGAAGTGTTGGTATTGGTTCGTCGAGCGTGAAGACGTGACGGTCAGTGCTGAATCGTGTGTTGTGATGTTGTTGTACAGAACGTACTACTGTTTGGCTAGCGTTACTGTCTGCCTGGTGTTGCTGCTGCTCGTCTGGTGTCGTTGCTGTCCGCCTGGTGTCGTTGTTCTCTTCATTGATGTCCGCCGTGTTGTTGTTTTGTTTGCTGATGTCTGCTGCGCTGCTGTTTTCGCTGTTGTCCGTTGCGCTGCTGTCTTCACTGCCATTCGCTGTGTTGCTATTTTCGCTGCCGTCCGCTGCGCTGGAGACTGATCTGTGTGTGGATCAATGCTATGTGGACAGCATATGGCAAATTGCAGCTGTGTAATGGGTTATGGTTCAGTCACGTTGTCGGGATGTAGAGATTTGTGAAGTCTGTGAAGGCTAATCGTTGTGCCGTATGATAATTGTGCATAACTGGAGCTGTTGCTATTGTTGGGATGATAAACAGTGTGCGTGAAGTGTTTGTGATGTGTGCCTATTATTGTTCGCTGCAGGACATGGGACCGTGGAATTGCGACAGTGGACGGGCGACAGCTATGTGAGGACAGGCAACATTCAACGGACTTGTTGATCGGTCGACGACTCACTGGAGTTATGTTATTCGTGGAGCGCGGCAAGGGCCGTGGCGTGTTGCTAGTTTCTGCAAGGGCTCCTATTCTTTTCTATTCTGTTTTTTTTCTTTTCTTTTCTGACTGCGTGAAGTGTTTATATAGTCTAACCAAATCATTTTCTATTCTGTTTTTTTTTTTTCTTTTCTGACTGCGTGAAGTGTTTATATAGTCTAACCAAATCATATCATATTATATCTAATTATATCTGATTCGTTAATTAAATTAGATTCAAATCTGATTTAACTAATATTCATATGATTTGATTAGATATGAATCCAATTTTAAATCTTACTTCTGCTAAGAAAGAAAAATAAAAACATAGGTACCTATTGAGACTTGAATCCGTGACCTCCAACTAAATCTACCCTAAATACTCTGTTACTTATCCGTTAAGCCGTTGACCTGTGCCTTAACATTTATTACAATTAAATTATATTTAAACTATCCGAATCCCTAAACTAAATTTTTTTAACTAAACTAAAACTAAAACTAACACCAAAACTAATTACTCCTAATATAAATTACTTCCTAAAAATCTACGAAATTTTTATAATTTTTTCTTTTCTTATTTTTTTGGTATTTTCATTATTAATTAATTTTTCAATAATTTTTTTAATTTTATTTCATTATTTTTTTTTTGAATTAGGACCCCTTTTTTGTAAAAATAAAAATTAAGACTATGAAGGAGCAAAAATTAGGTGTCTACAGCTGCTCCTCTTTGTGGTGAAGTTTGAGCGAAACTTTATCACAAAGACAAAAGAGACACCGTTTTTGCCTCAGGACGACTCTATCTAAGGAACGTTCAGTTACTTGACGAGGGTTAGAATATCGAAAGGGGTAGCGCTTTTGTGGGTTGGCAAAAATCCCTTGATAACCATGGTTCATCAATTCAGATATTGAGCAGTTATATATCCAAACCCTTGGCATTTCAAACACTTGATCTGATTCGTCTTCCTTCTAGATCCCTATCCCTTCTCATATGTTCCAGTCAGCACATTACTATTAGGTCGACCCTTTTGTTTAGCTCAAACATCTACCTTTCTAGTCAGCTTAGTACTTAATTAGCCTCGATAACTTCCTTAGCCAAGTCTGCTCAATTGACCAAGTTGACTTACTAGTGGTTGGGTCAGTATTTTGTTTCTTCTCTGCCTTTCTACTCATTAAGCTATCCGTATAGCCTCATCCATTGTAGTAAATTGCTAGAGTTCCACAATGTCTCAGATATCACTTGTAGACACCTCATTCTCCCCCCTCGCCCCCTATCCCCCTCTTTTTATATATATATTTATTTATTTATTTAATTTTTTAGAATAGGTTAAAGGGTCTTAAAATTAGAAAAACAAAAAAAAATGGAAAATTAAAGAAACAAAAAAAAAGAGAGATTTAGGAAAAAAATACAAAAAAAAAAAGAAAAAACATAAAAAATAAGAAATCTAAGAAAAATATTAAAAAATAGGAAAATAGGAAAAAACACAAAAAATAAGAAATTTAGAAAAAAAAACAAAAGATAGAAAAAATTGAAAGAAAAATAAAAGATTTAAGGAATTTAGAAAATAATAATTTTTAGATAGTTTAAATTGAATAAATTCTTTTTTTTTTTATTTAAATGACAAGAGAATTATTAGGCTTGGGCTTAGATTTGGATCTAACTTAACTTTACCTAGTCCATATGTGCAATTTAGACAAGGCATAGGCCAATGGCCTAACGATAAAACACTTGAGTATTGAATTGGGTTTAGTTTAAAGGTCTGAGGTTTGAGTCTTGTAGAAGGCAAAAAACACCTTTTTGGTTTTTTACAAAAGACATTGCCATATGTCAAGGCTTCATTAGGCTATGTATTTGATCGTGACATGTGATACTCTACAATTGGCCTTGACAACACGCTTTCTTTCCACCCATTTTTTTCTCCACTTTCCTTACTCTTTCCTTCTCTTTCTTTTTTTAATAAAGACACATATTGCAAGGAGGGGGATTGAATATTTGAAACACACTGGGGGTAGAATTCTTTTTTTAAAAAACACAGACATATAAGACAAACGAAGGTTCATGAAAAAAATAAAAGATACAAACCCTCACTTTCTCTCTCGAGGACGGTGATTCTCTATCTCTCTTGAAAACCTCTCTCTCTCTCTCCAAACAAATCCCTCTCTCTTTCGACACCCTCTTTATCTCTCAACCAACCTTCTCTCTCTCTCTCTCAGGTCAAACCCTCTCCCCCCTCACTAACTGTGTGACCCACAAGCCAAACATAACCTCGACCACACAACCACTCCCTCTCAGCTCTCATCCTATCTCTCTCACTCCACCCTCATCCTACCTTTCTCGGCCATTCACGGTATCATCACCTAAAAACCTATACACGACACACCACTTTCTTGACCACCTTCGTCCTTGCTCTCTCTCTCTGGACTCTCTTCCTCTCTCTCCACTCTCACTCTCGAACCGAACCTACTAGACCTCTTTCGCGAACCATAGCACGATGCGCACACCACCACTCCACTGACCCGAGCCAACATAGCGACAACTACGACCACTCCCTAACATACCTTATTGCATCACGCTCACCGATCCAAGACTACACACTGAACCCCCCTCTCGATGGTACGATCAAGCCCCCATCCTCACCACTATTTAAGCCTAGATCCTAACTTCCCGTGACCTTCACTCGCACATCCACCACGTTAACTGCACGGTCACAACATGCACGCATACATAATCCACCAAACCCCTACTATGCAGTTAATGCCCCAAAGCACAAACACACCTACGCATAACTGCTACAAATTCCCTCTCTTCAGCCTCAAGCTTCGACCATCGCCCAAACTACCGCCATTGGCTACGATGTTGTTCTTGTACCCCTTAAAGCCAATAAATTTGACACAAAACCACCCTTACCTTTGCAAAAATCATCTTAAAATGCATTAGATCAAGCCACTGCAGTTGCTATTGCATACTCTACTGCCCACGTGCATAGCACATGTTGAATCAATTTGACCCGACCCGCCAATTGACTTGAAGACCCCATATCCAACCTATGTATCCCCTGTGGTTTGAAGCCCCCTGTTTTGGTTTTACTATGTTTCATTTTCCTTTATTTATTTATTTATTGTAAGTGTAAAATGTAAAGAAAAAAGAAGAGAAAAGGACAAAAAAAAAGGAAAAAATAAAGAAAAAATAAAAAATAAAGAAAGAGAATAGTTTAGTTTTATTTATTTATTTTTTAAAGCATAATACAAATAGATAAAATAACAAATAAATAATAATAATCAAATAAAAAATAATGAAAATCATTTTTGTAACTTAGAAAATCAACTTTTAAAAAATAAATAAAAATAATTGAACCCTCTCCAAATTAGGACCATTTTAGAGTTTTCAAAATTAAAACTGATTTAGGACTCTTTAGGAAAATTTCCTTAAATAAATCAAAATGAGTAAAAACGTAAACTCAACTAGTTTTCAAAAATTAAAATCAATTCAACCCGTTACGTTTTTAGGAAATAAACTACAAAAGTTCGATCTTAAATAACGAGTACGTAGGCATTCGTACGTAAATAAAGGTTAACTTAAAATATGGAAATTTTTTATTTTTTTATTTTTTACATTTTTGTAGATAGTTGTATAAATTAATTAATTTAGTCACATGTAATATGGCTAGTTTTTTAGAAATTAAAAAGGGTATATTTGAAAAGCAAAATTAAATTCAAAAAGTTAAAAAGCAATACCCATTTAGGGTTTAATAAATTAGCCATCGGATCTAGATCTTTGGTTTTCAAAAAACCGTTTAATAAAATGGTTTAATCGATAGACTGATAGCTAAGTTATAACTAATCTACCCAATTGGTTGGTTATAACTTAATTCTTTTTCCTGACTCTGGTCGGGTAGCAACTCTAAAGTACTTTCAAAAATTTGAAGAACTGATTTTCTTTAAACTCTAATCAAGGGTCAATACTAAACGGGTAAAGGTTTAGTATTAATCGGTTTAAAAAAGACCTAATTTATAAAAGAACTCAAGAGGTGAAAAACCAGTCTTGACATCATTCTTTAACACAGAAAGAAACCTAAAGATTGTTAGCGCTAATGGCTCCTTTACTTTATAGTGAATTATAAGTATTTGGAATTCTTAGACATACTTGTCAGCACTTTGACCACCTTGTCTCAGCTCTTGAAGCCGAGCAAAAGTATTTTATAGATAGTTATCTGGCACAAATCTTGTCTTAAGTATTCTTCATCTTAGGCCAAGTATTAATTTCTTGGTATCCCTCTTGTCATCTCATGACCTACAAGTTCTTTTACCATATGGTGACATACCTTGAGAACTCAACAGTATCAATCCTTACTTTTTCGTAGTCATCATATTGGTAATACTCAAAAAGTCTCCCAATCCAAATAATCATCCAAACTCCTAGAATCACCGAAACTCAGAATTTGAAGCTCCATATGTTCAACATATTAGCAATACTTAGAAACATGTTCTACCTTTTTCTCTTAATCCAAATAATCATTCGCACTCCTAGAACCACTAAAACTTGAAATTTGAAGCTTCACATGGTTGGTAACTCGAGGTACTCTAACTCGCTTTTCTTCTTCATACTCTTCTTCTTTAACATCATCCATATCTCTCAAGTCAATTCTTCTTCTCACTAATTCGCTTACTCCTCCACCTTGAACTTGTTGAGTGAGATTCTAACCTCTAGCAAGTTGAATAGCATGAGGGGTATTATGCATGGCCTTAGCAAGTTGATTGGCCAGTGTATGAATAACTCGAGTCAAGTCTACTAGGAGGTTAGCCACTTCATCAAGCTTCTCATTCGTACTCTTGGGGGTTCCTTAGGATTGTCAGCCATGGTAGACAACACCGCTATTATTATCCCTAATACTAGCATTAACACTAGGGTCTGTCATTTTCCTCGACAAATTTGATTTCAGTATCCAAATCTGAGTTACAGTTGACAATATTTCTTCAAATCGAACAACACGTACACTCTTCACACAAATGGTCAACTAAGTTGTGGCATAGTAACAATACTAATGAATAAATTGTCAATACAGGGCTTGCTTTGTTTTCAAATGTTCGAAACAGGGCAAAATAGAGTAGCACAAAAACAACCACTTCTACTCTCTTACTTACTATAACACTTCTATAGAACCCCTACATAACTTCGACACATTATTACTAGAAGCGCTACTTCACAAATAATAAACATAACTTACCTAAATGAAACCTCCACTCCGATACCAAGATGATGCGTACTGGACCCAAGAGTAGACGGGGCCGATTGTAACGGTAGGTCTAAGCTTTCTAAAAGCTTAAAAATGAATGATAGAACACGCAAGGAAGAACAGAAAAAGGAAAGCATAAGCAAATCTATTAATAGCTCTAAAGGATATGATGTATTTGTAGAACTTTCGAAGACACTTAGCACAGTTCGATATGACACACATGTTATTCCGATGAGGTTACTTACCACCTAGCCTTGCTTAAGAGTTAGGATAAGAGTATAAAGTAAGCAAATAAGCTTTGATAGCAATGTTTATAAAAGGAGAAAATTTAGTATATTGATGATGATAAGATGATATGTGGCTATATGTACGGTGGGTATTTATACTTGAGAAATTAAGGTAACTTACCTAAAAATGAAAAAGACAAAAGGGTATTGTCCCAAAAAAGTAATGTATAAGGAATACAAAGGGTAAAAATGAATATTCAAGGAAAAATAATGATTAAGGTAGTAGATTCTCCAAGTGGGCTTGGAAGATGTTGTTGGTGATGTTGTTGGATATGTTAAGAAACATTGAGAGTGTAGAAAATTTAGTATATTAATGATGATAAGATGATATGTATTGGCGATGTTGTTGGAAGATGTAGACAAAACAGTACAATCAGGTTTGGTGGCCAGGTAGGGTTGCCGAATAGATGCGGACTCGTCTGAAAAGGAGTGGTTGAGGATTTGTGTGAGATCTTTTGGCCTCTCAACATCAATGTTATCGAGCAAGTAGGCAGTTTGGTCAAGGTCGAGTAGATGAGTGAATTTTGGCTGTTATCAAGGCACTCTTCTAGTCAACACATAATTTCTAAGAGACATGCACTCACTTGGTACAGCTTAAGGAGTTAATTGATAACAAGGACCAACTCGACCTCGACAAGTGATATGAATTAGGCTACTAGGCCTTTAACCTGCAATTGAGCCTAAAGACTAGAGGGACTAACGAAGTGGATCCTTTTGCTTCAATTGACTCTAAGCAAGGCCGAGCTAATCCTTATTGCTGATCAACTCACTATGCTATGTTAAGTGACTTGACATCTTTTAGAAATTATACGTAAATTAGAAGGATGCCCTGATAACAGCCAATCTTCACACACCTGCTCGGCCTTGATTGAACCAGCCACTTACTCAGTAATAATGTTGCCGAGAGGTCAAGAGATCTATCTTACACAAATCCTCAACCACTCCTATTCAAATAAGTCTACACCCGTTTGGTACCTTTGCTTTGCCACCTAACTAGATCGTATTGTTTTGTCTACATCTTCCTACAGCGTCACCAATGCATTGCTGTTACATCTCCAAGACCACATGAAGAATCTACTACACTAATCATTATTTTCCTTGAATAATCATTTTTACCCTTTGTATTCTTTATATATTACTTCTTTAGGACAATGCCAATTTTTATCTTTTCCATTTTTAGGCAAGTTACCCTAAATTCTCTAGTATAAATACTATCGTATATGTAGCCGCACATCATCATTATCTAAATATATTGAATATTTTCCGTTTGTAAACACTGCTCTTATCAACATGTTTTCTTGCTTCACTTCACTCTTATCTTAACCCTTAATAAGGCTAGGTAGCGAGTAACCTCATCAGACTAACTCGTATGTCATATCGAGCTGTGCCGTTAGTTCTCAAAAGTTCCATTGGTGCGTCATATACTTTGAGCCGTTCATGGGTTTGCTTACTTTCCTTTCTTTTCTATCCTTTTTGTGCATTTCCCATCATTTGTTTCAAGCTTTCAATAAGCTTGAACCCATCCTTACAGCTAGCCTTGTTTGCTCTTAGCTTTGGTACGCATCATCTTGGTATCAAAGTAGAGGTTTCGTTTAGATCGTAGTAGCTTGTTCTCGAAGTTCCTTATTTATACTTTGTTTTTAGGCATGTGAAATAGAGCAAATTTCTATGTTAGCTTAGCTGTTGTGATACTAGCTACTAAGCTTCTAGTTTGAAGAAAGTATGTGTTGTGTGATTTAGAGAGATAGTGTCAATTATAGCATCGAATCAAGGAGTTGAAATTCAAATCTATTGTAGAAAATGACAAATCGGAGTGTTAATGTTGGTATTAGGGATGACAACAGTAGTGTTATCCACCATAGTCAATAATCTTAGAGCACCCCTAGTAGTACAGACAAGAGGCTTGATGAAGTGGCCAATCTCCTAGTAGACTTAACCCTAGCTGTCCATGCATTGGCCTATTGATTTGCTGAGGCCGTGCATAACACCCCTCATGCTGCCTCACTTGTTAGAGGCCAAAATCCCACTCGATAAGTTTGAGGTGGAGAAGTAAGTGAATGGGTAAGAAGAAGGATTGACTTGGGAGAGATGGATGATGTTAAAGAAGAGGTGTATAGATAAGAAGAATGGGTGAGAGTACCCTGAGCTACTAATCATGTGAAGCTTAAGATCCCAAGCTTCAATTGGTTTGGAAGTGCAAATGATTATTTGGATAGGAAAGAAAAGGTGGAGCGTATCTTTGATTATTACTAATACGAAGATTATGAGAAAGTAAGAAATACTACTGTTGGGTTCTCAGGATATGTTGTTATGTAGTGGAAGAATTTTCAGGTCATGAGAAGATGAGAAGAATACAGAGAGACTAATACTTGGCTTGAGATGGAGAGAATACTTAGAAATAGGTTTGTGCCGGATACTTATTTACAAGACACTTTTGCTTGACTTCAGGAGTTGAGACAAAGAGGCCAAACTACTAATGAGTATATCCAAGAGGTCCAAATGCTTATGATTTGCTGTGAGGTAGAGGAGCCATTAGCACGAACAGTATCATGGCCCGAAGTGGTAAAGTCGTAACAGCCTCATCGTGTAAACCATTCTAAGATAGAAGTTGGCCTTACAACTGCTATCCTAAACCTGATCTACATAAGACGTCCACGACTAACCCACTTTGAAGTAAATAGTTTGTAATTTAAATAAATCATTTACCTAAGAAAGTGAGGAAATATATATATATACACTATAATTCAGTTATTATAATTAAAGTTTACAGTATTTATCCGTAATATATTTCCTAGTTGTTACATTATTTAGAAATGAAAAATTCTAAAGTAAAAGCTTAGACTTTAAAAATATGTGTTTATTCTTTAAATGTTTTTCCTCACTCCCCAGGATCCAGCAGTTGTTAGCTTCAGAATAGTCGTATGCCGCTTTTTAGCTAGCACCTGCACAACGTCTATAGGGATATGAGCAACCACGGCTTAGTAAGTTAAGATGGAGGACTTAAAACTATACCATAAACACAACAAGGTTATCAACCAACTTATTAGGTGCAATGCATGTTCAAGCCAACGCCATCACATGACGTTGTCTGACCCGTCGTGAGATTAGAGAAATTGCGCTCGCTTTAATCCGGGTTGAGGAGTTACTATTAATGTAACAGCTCACAACCAAACCCAAACTTGTGCAATGGAGACCTCGCTCCTCCCGCGACTACCTTCGAACCATTGACTTCACCCTCGTGGCGACCTCCTCACCTGTTACTTAGTTCGACTAAGGATGAAGAAGGAACCCTTTGCAATCTTATGCTATCCCTTTCGAAGGGGTCGGTATTTGGCTAAAGAATCCTAGGTTTCCCTTAATGGGTTGCCATGCAGGTCCGATTATGATTATAAGTCATATATTTGATTAGGTCTAGTTCAAGGTGATCAATCATTTCATATAAATCATATAATACAAGCTAAAACAACAAACAAAATTATAGCATAACTCATAGTCAAGCACATGCATACAACAGACTATCTAACAAACACAACCAAGCGTAATCTCAAGCCTCTAAAATACAACATCGTATTAATCCCAACTTACTTGGACTCCTCGCTCACTCACTCGAGGTCCAACTTGCTCAGGCCATTGCCGATCATTCCTATAATACAAACGTGGTTTTAGTTTTTCATATAACTATTATAGGATTTGTTTTATCTTATAATGCTTATTGTTTGTCTAGGTTCTCAAATCTTTTACAATTATTCTAAGTTTAGGGTTAAGTTCGGGTTCAGTTTCCGCATCGATTTCTAAATTAGGTTCTAATTCAATTTCTAAGTACTGTTTTATACCTAAACCCTAGAAATTCGTTTCAACTTATAATGTGAAATTAATCACATTACTTCTAAATATCCTAAATACCATCATTACCCCTAGTCAGTATTTTATTCTACTCGGTACACTTAAATCCGTATTAGCATATCGAATTTATTCCTGATATGAGAAATTTTTAAATTTTTTATATAATTACATAAATTTAAGTTTTCTATCAAATTTATTATATATCCTTATTATTTATATAATATCGATTTTTATCTTAATATTTTCTATTTATTATATTTCTAATAATTGTGTGTTATGTACTATCACTTATCATGTACATAATACACATCTAATATTTTTATCACTCTAATTACCATATAATGATATAATTCCACTTACCTCAGTGCTACATAAGGATCTCATTATCCATTTCATATTCATTTAGCTTCACTTATACTTAATTATCACTCCAAATTATAATTCTTCAATTCATGATTTACTAAAGGCCTAAAAATTCTTAATCTGATTGTAGCCTCATAACACTATTTCTTCTACCGTTCTTATACATATAAAGCACTTCCAAGATTGATCACCAAAATACATTTGATCTTTTTACACTCCTAGCTATAAATATATCAATCGTCATTGCATTTGCACATGTCCAAAAGATTATACTTTCGTCGAGAAGCACAATTATATTCATTAAGAGATTGTTAGGATATCTACATATATAAATAACTAACGTAAGATCAATTCTAATTGTCAAGAAAACTTGATCAACTATCATACAATATCCATAATTCAAATTACTTATAACAACTATTCATTCAAGAGAATTCTACCACATTTGTCTTCTAATTAATTCAGTATCATTTCCACTCGTTGATTTAGTACTTTATACTTCTATAAGAAAATCAGAAAGAACGATGATTTCATATACCATATTATTATCAGACTCCTTATTATTGTTATCATTTATCGTCTCTTATATCACATTCTCATTCTATATAAGATTTACTTCTGAATTAAGTTTTGATTATATCTCTAGCATAGGTTCTGATTCATTTCTGAATCAGTTTCTAACTTTTCTCTCCCAATATTTTGTTTTCCTAGAATTCGCTTCTATACCATGCTTTATTTTACTTCAAATTATACTACCTCATATTTATATTAAGTACCAAGCTGAGATCATCTTAGAATCCTATAAGTTTCGGATTCACCTTAATTTTTTGTACATATCACCATATCTCTCTTGTTCCAAACTCAAATTGATTTCCACTATTGTTTATGAGTCTCATTACTTCATCACATCTTACCGATTACAACACAACGTCATCAACAAACTTCTTAGGAATTTCATCTACAATATTAACATATCCCATTAATCAGTTGTATCAATATTCTTTACATCTCAACTCTATATTAGCTCAAAGATTTTTCTTCATTCAATCTAAATCACTTCAATAAATCATTAATTCTTATATATACAAAGCACTTCCAAAATCAGTCACCTAAGACACATCCATTCCCCTTTTACATTCTTACTCACAAGTGTATACTACATCATAGCATATGTACATATCCAAAGAATACACATCCATCAATGGGCATTACTATATCTATTGAAAGATCAATAGGATCTTAACTTATATGAATAGCTAATCATATGATCAATCCTAACTCTTAACAAAATATAACTAACTAATACATTGTACTCATCATTTAAATCACTAATGACAATTTTTTTTTTTTAAAGATTTCCACCACATTTATCTTCTCATTCGTTAAGTATCATTTCCATTTGGTGATTCAGGACATTATACTTCAATAGGAAAATCAAAAATAGAAATCATCCTATATATCTTATCATTACTAAACTCCTTAATATAATTATTAAGTATCATCTCATATACTGTATTCTCATGCTGTATATAATCTTAATCTACTCCAACTAATTCAGGAAAATGTGAAAGCCATTCAATAAACTTTTAAGGTTAATCATCTAAGGATATATGATGTGCTAGTTGTAGTACAAGTCATATTAGCAGAATAGGGTATCTCTCTTCTATCGTTACTACACATATCTTACTAGCCGCGCCTGAGTTACAATCTTCCACTTTCAAACCATCCTTATTCAACAAGACATATCACATAATCTTTATTATGTTAAAACTTAGATTAATCTCCATTATTATCCATAAGTTTCATTACTTCTTATTAATTACAACATTACTCCGTTAACAAACTTCTCAGTAATACCGTCTATAATATTAACATATTTCAACTAACCAATTATAATATCATTCTCTACATCTCAATTCTAGATTAAATCAGGGATTTTCTTTCATTCCACTTGAATCACCTCAACTAATCACCAATTTCTCCATATGATCCCATCACTAGAGTTAATTTTGATTAACGCCTATCTTAGTTTAGCATTAAAGTCACTACTTATCCTATCATTTATAGTATGATACTTTAATATATCTTTATTTCTACCTACTCTCAATGTACTCTTAAGATGTCTAACTCTTTTAATTGTTCATTTCAAAGTGAGTTCAGTAGAACTTTGCTCTGATACCGATTTACAACTTAGCTTTATGACCTAACAAATTTTCTTATTGGTTTATTCTCCATTTATTCCTTGTTTGATTGTTTCTTAAGTTATATTTGTGATCGTTAGCGATTCTAAATTTACTTCATATCATCACTTTTCCTCCCATCCATAATCTTCCACTCAAAATGATTATATTACTGTCATAGCTTCTTATTTATTCTTCATACAGCTTAGCATAGGATCAACAGAAGCAAATTTGGTAAATCTTGACTCTTCTCCATCTTGAATTCAAATGAGATGGTTAATGACTCAATTTGACTTGACTTGACTCGACTTAAGAAGGATGAATACAACTTTTGATTGACAGACTAAGCAAAAGAGACAATATTAAGAAGGATTGATTACTTGACAAAACATGACACAACAGAATACACTGATCAGATCAACATGACATGAGACTCAACAACAATTTTACATTTTTAGATTTTCCATGTTCCTGTTGGATTACCTATTGCAATTGCTATTATGAAGTACATTATAGCTTCATAGCTTCTTTGTATACTAGATTACCTTAATGGATTTTCCTTAAATCTTTTTCCATTTACTAGTTTCTAACTTATAGGGAATGAATATCCCAATATCATCATTGTACTTGCATTTCATTCATTTATATATTCTACAGTAAGGGTGCTTAGTAACCAATTCTTTTATTCATATTTATCATCATTCAACTAAAATCAAGGAAAAGTTTTTCAATGAAATCACTACTTATCTTCTAATTCCTTTAAGCTCAGATCCTTAAATATTATCTGTGATCAACATTCCTTATCTTAGTATCAATCAGGGCTTATTTCATCGCCATAGTCTCCTAGTCGTATTGTATTATCTTATAACTTAACTTTACTTTATAATTTAGGCTTAATCGGATCTTTCAACCGATCGAAACCTCGAATGGCTGGTTATGGGGCTTACATTTCTACCTCCCTTTAAAATAGTTTCGCCTTCGAAACTACTATATATCTATGTATTGTTTACTTACTAGGATTGATAGTTTATATATTACTACTACTCTAAAAATTGAAGAGCCCACAAGTAATGCTTTGTCTTCACTACATTAAGCTCTACTTTAGTTTCTAAGTCTAGACCTTCGTCTGGTCGTATCTTCACCTACTCCGTATCTCAACTCTTCAACTCCGTATCTCAACTCTTCAACTTCTAAACCTGATTATCTAGTCTACTAATTAATTCAAATGAAACTTCTATATAGTCTACTAATTAAGTTTTCGAATTGCTTCCTAATTAACATTCCACTTCTTCTCTACTTGGAACTTTGCTTGATCCCTTAATTTTTCTTCCTTTACATTCCTTACCTTAGTATCAATTAGGGCTTATTTCATCACTGTAGTCTCTTAGTCGTATTGTACTATCTTATAACTTAGCTTTACTTTATAATTTAGACTTGATCGGATCTTTTAATCGATCAAAACCTCGAGTGGCTGGTTGTGGGGCTTACAAACAGTCTCTAAGTTTCTTATTGGTTTGAGAAGTGATATCTGAGGCATTGTAGAGCTCCAACAATTTACTACAATAGATGAGGCCATACGAATAGCTCAACGAATAAAGAGGTAGAGAAGGAGCTGAATACTAACCTGACCGCCAACTAGCTGACTTGTTCAGGGAAGCTACTAAGGCAACTAGATGAGTAGATGTTAGGACTGACCAAAAGGGCCTACTAGAAGGTGACGTGCCGACCTGAACATATGAGAAGGGGCAAGGATTTAAAAGGAAGACCAGCCAGATCAAGTGTTTCAAATGTTAGGGGTTTGGACATATAGCTACTTAGTGTCTGAACCGACGAACTATGGTCATTAAGGCAGACGTATCAAGGCTTAAGTAAATAGTACTAATGAGGAACTTGAGGAAGAGGTTGTTTCCGAGAAAGAAACTACTCAGGAGAATGAATTGATAAGGGAAGAAGTGTTTGCTAAGGACTTGGATTAGTTAGTCCTAGTTGTCTACCGTACAATGACTTTAGAACCTTCACATAAGGAGGAGAAGAAAGAAAACTTATTCCATATCACGTATAAGGTGAATAATCAGTTATGTATGCTCATCGTAAACAGAGGTAGCTACACCAATGCGTAAGGTGAATAATCAATTGTGTATGCTCATCGTAAATAGAGGTAGTTACACCAATGTAACATCCACTGACCTAATCAAAAAGCCGAAGTTGCCAACTATCCCACATCCGAAGCCACACAGTTGCACTAGTTGAATGAGAAAGAAGCTCCACATATCACTAAAGGTATGCAAGTAGGCTAAATAAGTCAACCCAACCTGGCCCACTTTAGCCCATGGGTTAAATGGATTAGGTTCATTTAGCTCACTTTTAAATGAGCCAGAAAACCTCGACCCTAACCTATTTAAAAAGTAGGTTAAATAAGTTAACCCGTAAGCTAGAGGCATAAATGTATTAAACAGGTCGACTCAAACCATCTCACTTTAGGATACGGGTTAAACAAGTCGGATTCATTTGGCCTACTTTTAAACAAGCCAAAAAGCCTTGGCCCAAACCCGTTTAAAAAGCAAATTAAACGGACCGGCCCGTAAGCTAAAGCCTACTTGTACGCCTTTTTATGTCACAAGCAAGTATTGTTGCTGATTACTATTAGGAATTATTTTGATGAAATTATTTACGATGTATTACCCATGTGTGCCTTGTATGTATTGCTAGGCCAACCTTAGCTTTACGATTGAAGGGTTATCTATGATAGATATAGGAACACTTATGTGTTCGAGAAGGATGGAAGGAATATTGCACTGAACCCTATGCTGTTGAGTCAAGTTAGCACATTGCAAGATAAACTTGCTTAAGGATTAAAGAAAACTCTAATGATGAGTAGATCCGAACTTTGATAGGTTATTAAAGCCGATGTGCCAACCTTCTTATTGGTCAGGCAATCATTAGAGTTAAAGGAACGAGGTGAACTACCCTTAGAGGTTAAGGAGCTATTGAATGATTATGCCAACCAATTCCCAAAACAGTTGTCAAAAGGTTTGACACCGTTTAGAGGTATTGAGCACTACATTGACTTAATTCCCAGCATTGCTTTACCGAATGAACCATCTTATCGGATGAATCTCGAACAAGCTATTGAGCTTCAAAGATAAGTCAATGAATTACTAAAAAGGGGATATGTAAGGGAGAATCTTACCCCTTGTGTTGTTTTGGCACTCCTAGCACCAAAAAAAGGATGGTACCTGTTGAATGTGTGTTAATAACTAAATGATAAACAAGATCACGATCAAACATAGGTATCCTATTCATGGGTTAGATGACATGCTGGATGAGTTGAGTAGAGTTAAGATTTTCGACAAGATAGATTTGAAGCTTGGCTACCATCAAATTTGCATGAGACTGGGAGATGAGTGGAAGATCAGATTCAAAACTCGACATAGGCTTTACAAGTGGATGGTAATGCCATTTAGCTTATCAAATGCCCCGATCACTTTCAATTACACCCCAAATCAATACTAAAGTTTCTCTTAGGGTCCTTCCCCTTAGAAATTATTTAACTCTTTAAGATTTCTTACTTATAATTCCTTCAATCTATTACATAATATGTTGAGTATAGTAGGGGGTTTATTACCAAGTTCTAATTCATTAAATCCTAATGCTATATCTCAATACTTACAAGAAATAAGTGATGTGATAATTAGTTAATTAGCCTCAAGAACTCTTTTAGGAAATCTAAGAGATGAGCACAGAAAGTTTTAATTTCTAAATTAGGTCTACCATAACTTTTCTGTATTATTCTAATATTACCTAATTATTTACGTTTAGTAATAATCTTGAAGGGTAATATTCTATAGTTTATAAGCAATTCCTTACTACTTTACTTAAGGGTCGATCAAGAGATTAGGAGGTAGTTCTCTATAGTCGTCAAAACCAGTTACATAAAAGTTAATTAATTCTAAAGTTAGTATTACTTATTATAACCCTAACTTCACCGTAAGTATATAAATATTATGGTTATATATTCACTTATAATTTAAATCTCTTTTTACTACTCATTCTCAATGTTTCCTAACATATCTAATTCATTTTATTTATGATGATTCAAACCACATTCTTAAGAATTACGCTTTATAGTGAATTCTTAAGAATAATGCTCTGATACCACTTTATAATTGTCATGCCCCAAGAAGATGGGGTCGTAACAATCTTGTCGTGTGAGTTATCCTAAGATAAAAACTGACCTAATAACTGCTATCTTGCACTTAGTTCACACCAGGTGTACTCGACTCTATCCCTTTGAAGCATCCAATTCAATATCGATTTGATATAAACTTTAGAATAATCTTAAAAAAACAAACTCAAAATTCAACTTTTCAAAGAGTGACAGTAAATCCCATAGTTATCTATCATTTCGTACCCCGACTAGAATGCTAAAAACTACTAAGGCCCTTTAGGAGTCATATGTAGTTTTCCTTAAAAGTTAATGAAGTCAACATTAAGGACAACAACTAGCCATTTCTTGTTTACACCTCACTCCCTATCCCAGTTTGCTAGAGCTTTGGTTTTAAGTAGGTGCTTGTAATCCGTTTAGAACCTGTAAAACAAACTATAGGGGAATGCGCGACAACTTGCTCAATAAGTAAGGTGGAGATAGAAGTATGCATTTAGCACATCATGTTATGCCCCAAAGCAGCAGAGTTGTAATAGTCCCTCCGTGTAAACCATTCTAAGATAGAAGTTGGCTTTACAACTGCTATCCTAGATCTGATCTACACAAGGCGTCCACAACTAACCCACTTTGAAGTAAACAATTTGTAATTTAAATAAATCATTTACTTAAGAAAGTGAGAAAAAATATATATACACTGAAATTCAGTTATTACAATTAACGTTTACAATATTTCATCGTAATATATTTCCTAGTTATTACATTATTCAAAAATGAAAAATTTTAAAATAAAAGCTTAGACCTTAAAAATATATGTTTGTTCTTTAAAAGTTTTTCCTGATTCCCTAAGATCCAGCAGTTGCTAGCTTTGGGGTAATTGTATGCCGCTTCTTAGCCAGCACCTGTACGGCGTCTATAGAGATGTGAGCAACCACAGTTCGATAAGTTAGGATGGAGGACTTAAAACTATACCATAATTATAACAAAGTTATCAATCAACTTATTAGGTGCAATGCATGTTTAAGCAAATGTCATCGCACGATGTTGTCCAACCCGTCGTAAGATTAGAGAAATTACGCCCGCTTTAATCTAGGTTAAGGAGTTACCGTTAATGTAATAGCTTATGACCAAACCTAGGTTGTGTAATGGAGACACCGCTCCTCCCGCGACTACCTTCGAACCATTGACTTTACCCTCGTTGCGACCTCTTCTCCTGTCACTTAGTTCGACTAAGGATAAAGAAGGGACTAAGGATAAAGAAGGGACTATTATGCAATCCTGTGCTATCCCTTTCGAAGGGATCAGTATTTGGCTAGAGAATCCTAGGCTTCCCCTAATGGGTTGCCATGTAGGTCCAATTATGATTACAGGTCATATATTTGATTAGGTCCAGTTTAGAGTAATCAATCATTTCATACAAATCATACAATATAAGCCAAAACAACAAACAGAATCATAGCATCACTCATAATCAAGCACATGCATATAGCCAACTATTTAACAAGCATAACTAAGTATAATCTCAAACCTCCAAAATACAGCAACGTATTAATCCCAACTTACTTGGACTCCTCACTGACTCACTCGAGGTCCAACTCGCTCAGGCCATTGTCGATTGTCTCTATAATACAAATATAGTTTATATTTTTTATATAACTATTATAAGTTGGTTTTATCCTATAACGCTTATTGTTATATTTTATTTAGGGTTTAATATATCCAGTTATCTAGGTTCTCAAATCTTTTACAATTATTTAAGGTTTTGGGTTAGGTTCGAGTTTAGTTTCCACATCGGTTTTTAAATTAGGTTCTAGTTCGATTTCTATGTACTATTTTTTACTTGAATCCTAAAAATTCATTTCAACTTATAATGTGAAATTAATCACATTACTTCCAGATATCCTAAATACTATCATTATCTTTAGTTAGTATTTTATTTCACCCGGTACACTTAAATCCTTATTAGTGTATCGAATTTACTCCTGATGTGAAAATTTTTTACATTTTTCATATAATTACATAAATTTAAGTTTTCTATTAGATTTATTATATATCCCTATTATTTTTATAATATCAATTTTTATTCTAATATCTTCTATTTATTATATTTCTAATAATTGTGTATTATGTATCATTACTTATTATGTACATAATACACATCTAATATTTTTATCATTCTAATTACCATCTCCCAACATCAATTATCATTTAAAAATATCTAAATTCATCATAAATCAGATTTTACGCCTAATTACCCTAATTTACAAAATTAACTTAAAATTTATTATTTTCCCTATTACTTATTTACTACATAATTAACCTAATAATTACATCTAACACCCTAAATGCTACAGGTATCATACTTTATCAAATTTCAACATTCTAAAACATATAATTATTCACTAAATCAGTAATTAACTATTTAATTACTTAATTAACCCTAAATTACCCATTTTATGCCTCATTTTAAGGCCTAAAAATTATCTAAAAATTAAAAAAATTAATTTTTGAAAACGGGCTTCATAGCACTATTCAATATCAACTAAGTAGTCTATACAAAAATTTTGGGCTCAAAACTACACTCCTAAGGTCATTTATTTCTAAACCAAAACATGTTCGATTTTGCATGATTTCTTAAGAATCATATATCACGGGATATATTTTTATCAAAATAATATTTTTTCTAAAAACTACATACAAAAATATTTCATAATAACAAAATTCATAATTTTATTTTTACAAAATTATACAAAATTGGGTTGAAAATCGAACCATCGATTTAGGTGGCTCTTGCCACCGTCGGTGGCCATGGGTGTATCGGCCCACCTGGGCGTTGCCACCACTGTGTAGTGGTGGTGGCCATCCACTCCTGGCTGCTTGTCGGGTTTGGGTATTCCTTACAAGCTCCAACTGCACAAATTTTTGCTAAATTTTTGTAAATCCCTAATTTTCTCTCAATTTCACCTCTCTCTATTTTTCTAAATTTTCTGATATCCAAAATGAGCTTTTGAAAAATTTGGAGTATTTATAGAGTTTTAGGGAAATTATTGTGTATTAATTTGGTTAGACAATTACCTTATCTTCTTTCAATTTAACTTTTGTGTTATTCTAATTTAATTAGCTAATTTTTTTCTTATTTTCTCCAGCTGCTACGACCCAATTCTGGATCATTCCTTATTTTTTCTTAATTAATTATGAATTTTATTTAATTATTTAGTATTATTTTAGTACATTTTGGGTATTTTAATTAATTACGCGTATTTTTACATACATGTAAATTCATATATAGTACAAATAAGTATTCCTAAATATTATTTAGATCATTTTATGATTTTTAGTATACATATAATTTATCTCTATCGATTCGTTAATTATCGAAATGCATTTTATGTATTTTCGATAAATGATGAGTTCTGTAAGGGAGTAAATTATAATACTTCTTATACGTTAAGTGATTGAACTCTAAATTATCATTTTTTAGTGTAGCAGTTCGGAGTACATTGAAACTCCATAGTTAAACATGTCTGGATTAGAGTAATCTCAAAATGGGTAACTTCTTAAGAAATTGTTGCATTAAAAGATAAAATTGTATGGTATTTTATGCCAAAACGAATAATACTTTAGTAGAAAGAATTCTAATCGGATCGTTACAAAAATCAACTCCAATTTTTCAAGATATCCTACATGTCCACTTGCACATTCTTAAAATTTCTTGAAATAATAATATCCAGCATTACATTATCTACCATTCCTATCGTATCAATGACATTAGTTTAGAGGTACATGCTATCTTAGAAACTAAAGACCATCTTGGATCTAAAAAAATAGTAATTTCTTATACTTGGATCATAATTTCATATTAATTTGCATAAAAAACAGTTGATGAATTTGAAATTTATACCAACATAACATCATTAATATTTATTGAGCTCGTATACAAAATCATTCGACACATCATTTAAGTCCTGTGACCATTTTTCTTAATAGTTCACCAAACTACATCCAATATATTAATACCAGAGCATATTATTTGTTATGGACCCACTATGCAGCTTTAATAATGGTGTCTGGTGTCAAGCAATTGCCCATCGGTTTCAGAGATGAAATAGGCTAATGACTGTCCCCCACAAAAGGCCAAACGGACAGCTGCAAGCTACGGTCACATTATCTCTCTGTTTCAAGGAAAGCGACGTATCAGCGCAAAAAACAGAGTTGGAATTTTAGGTCCTTATTTTATTACTAAAATTTTAATAAATAAAATTATAAACAATAAGATTTTAAAAATTAAATACTATTATTATCGCTTATTTTATTGTGAATACTGGTAAAACATGACAAACTCAGACCAAAGCGTTGATTTGCAGATTCTAATCACACGGATCNATGCCCTTCATGTTTGTCTAAAAGAGGCCTTAATATATTATCCATCAATTCTAATCATGTCAGATTAAGACAAGGCCTATGCAAAAACCATGCTTCTTATTGGTGGTAAAGGTACCACCAAGTTTGATCACAACAACAAGCACTGATTTCCTTTAAAAAAAAAAGAAAAAAAAAAAGATAGTGCTGATTACATTATATTAACTTTACATGTGAACTTAAGCAAGAAGCTGATTTAATTAAATTATCTCTTATTTATCTAAACTAAATTGTCACTAATTATAATTCTACTAAACTACTGTAGAGTATGAATGAGCATTGAATAGAATCAAACATCTTAAAAACTAATCGATCACTATATTCATGAAAATTTTCACGATATGAATTATAGAGGATTTTATGAATAAACACTCACATTTTATAACAAGTGAAAAGAGAATATATACAAAAGATAACTCCATTAATCTCAATGTGATCAATAAACTAAGAAGTTGCACATGGAAAAAATTTTGTTACAATTGAAATAATTAACAGTCAACTCTTATAGTTATAACAATTTAACTCCCTTAATTATTTTAGCCAAAAGATAACAATGGTGGAAAAGGAGAAAAGAGTCCATAACTAAAAAGAGATGTCTATCAATTATTGCTTTGGCAATTGTTTTGAACAAGATGTTTATTTCTTGATCATGTGTAAAGATATGTCTATCAATTATTACTTTGGCAAAGTCTTGGTTAAGATGTTTACTTCCTGATCATGTGTAAAAGTTTGCTGTAGATTGACCCCACCATCTTTGATTTTTGATTTAATAAAATGGTGATCCAATTTAATCTGTTTTATTTAGTTATGCTATATAGAATCTTCACAACATTCCAAACTAACTTTTTGTAACTGTAACTTTGTATCTAGATTTTGTAATAATCATTGAATCCATATAACTTCATTAGGTTAATGTTAGTTTAAATAGTATCTCCTCCCCAATCAACATCAACTAAATTTCAATATTTTGGTTGCAAGTTTCTCTATAAAGAGAACCTTACTAGTAGTTATTTTAAGATACCTCAAAATACGATTTATTACATCCATGTGGTATTTAGTAAGGGTATGCACCACTTGATCAACAAGGCTGATGACAAATATACTAGTTTTTCAACCAATTTTTGATATGCTAATCATTTTGCACCTCTTACATATCATAATTTGATATCATCTTCATAATAATACGATATATTTTATGGTTACAAAAGGCTTTTAAGGTCAAGTTTTGAACTTAGGAAAATATTTGTTGTTAAGTATGGCACCACATAAGTCATCGTCATATAAAGAAGCTTGTTTAGATGTTATTTTGTTACATTCAAATCAATTTTACTTACTAAAGTTAACTGGTCACATAGTGTTGAAATTTGGGTACTATCTTATATTATATTCAAAAATTAAACTTTTTATTTATCAAATTTACTATCTATTTCTACTAATGAATCGAGAAAATAAGTGGCATATTAAGTAATTAAAATAATACACGCGTGTATGTTGTGAAATTGAGTCTTGCATTGTAAATTATGATCATGGAGTTGCTTTGTATACACATATATAGATAGTATTTGGTTAAAAGGATTGGATTGAACAAAAAATAGCTGCATAAGACAATTATAAAAAAAACTGAACAATGCAAGCTTATTGTATCATATTTGATTTGAACAATTAGACATAAAATTTATGTTAAAAAATTAATTATTTATATTATAAAATAAATAATTTTTTGTAATATTTAATAAAAATAATATTAATTAACTCGATATCATAATATGAATGGGTATTTTTGAGAATTCAAATTATTTTTATTTTTTTCATGTAAAATTTTATTTTTTATCATGATATAGATGAAACAAAATTTGTTTCTTTTATCTAATTCATTAGCTCAATTTTTGTCCAGTTTCAAAGCAAAACTATAAATTAATTATAGAATAAAATTTTTTATTCAATTCAATACCACAAAAATTATACTACCAAACGTCAAATGTTTCCATGTTAGTTTTCTTTTTTGTTATAAAAAAATTGTGGCTTTAAATATTTTATTACAATTATATTACCTTTCAAGTTTCCTGTTTACACTTTTTAAAGTAAATTTTAATCTTTCCTTCTTTATTTACATGGTATCTTCTTAATAATTGCGTAGAATATCTTAGTGATGAAGCTTCCTAAGTTAAAAGATTTTATGGTAGACACATTAAAAATAAAAAGACACAACCTTATGGTGATGTCAGCTACTTTAACTCAAATAAGTAACTTCACAAAATTATTGTTTTGCATATGACTAGAACAGTGGATATGGCCTAACGTTAAGCAAAAGATTTAAAGAACAACTTCAGATTTTCCATCAACATACTTTCTCTATGAAAAATGAACTGCAATGGATTTTCAAAATATTCCAACTTCACTAGTAGCATGAATCACATTGCCAAATCAAGAAAATCCTTGCTTATTCTAATTTGAAAGTACATCACTTCTACCGAGTGCTAATACTTGATAGGCAATATGTTGTAGAAACTATATTCTCACGAGTATCAACATGTTAGAGTGTCTAATTTTTCCTACTACAGTAAAATTTAACCTCTCAATTCTTTATCCCACTAAAAGAAAGGGAGAGTTTGATATGATTTACAAAATCGCATAAAATTTTGTAGAGCTTCAATTTTCTATACCTATAGAACCTTCCTCTTCAAGCTAAAGCAAGTGAAGAAGAGAAAAGAAGAAAGACTAGGCAAAACAATTATGTCCCTTTTAGGTTGTGTATCAATATTCAGCATCCGCTACATACCCAACAAGATAGCCCAACAAATGCTGAGAGAACACTAGGATTCTTCGCTGGTTGTAATCAAATCCTCCAACATGGTTTGACTCCTTTACTAATATTAAACTTCGATTGAAGGCTCCTGGAGATTTGTGAAGCTTGCATAATACATAATGCAAAACTACCACGAGATCCCTGATATCCTTTACATACATTCTTCACAAAACCATCTCCAACAAATCTTAAATTCAGAACATTATTTCTACCTAGTCAGGGCCCCCTAATATAAAATTATATTTGGATTTACCACATCAACGTCCATGAACTGTGTTGGGTTGGGATCACACAAGGTTTGCAACTCCTCGAACTGAACCAAGAAAAAACACCTAACTGAGAACTCTAATTGATTATTTAACAACTTTCCGAGTTAAACTTGACAAAAATAAAAATTCCAAGATGATGTAGGCCAAACCAATTACGTAAAGAAGATAAATGCTAAAATTTGCTTCTCAGATGGATACATAAGATCATATCCTTCCCTGATAGCAATTTAATTGCTATGAAGTCAAAATCCTTGGGAAGAATTTGTCCACACTAATCCACTAAACATAATAAAACTATCAAACATAGCTATTAATCCCGTAATTATATTATATGTCAAGGTCTGAAACTACGATTTGTAAGTTTTCTATCAAACAATAACAAATCAAATACAATGGCAACTTACTTACTGAAGGAGGAAGGGAAATCATGACTTAATCTTACCAGCCCAATCCCTTAATTCATCTCCACTAGAAGCTGACATGTAGATTCTGGTAAATCGTGCATATGTCTCCAGGTATTGAAAATGCTCAAATATACCCCTCCAGCTAAAACCTTGCTTTGACAAATCCTGTAAACAAAGACCGTATAAGAAATCAATAATTTAATAGGCAGCAACATCTCAAATGTAGATTTGGTAACTCCATTTTGGTTAGAGTGCAATTAAAAACATGGTACCTTAGTCATATTATGGCCTTGAAGGAATTCTGCCCTGATCTTATAAAACATGCTCCTAATGATGTTTGAATGACAGTATTCATAAGTATATGGCAACTGAATTGGCATTAAAAGAGGTTTTTCTGTGGCAACTCCAATTTCTGGCATCATCTCAGCATGAAGTATGACTAGTGATGGCCATGGTTAGAATGTGAATGTTTTGAAGAATTCTAACACTAGGACACTCAAACTAGCATTTGAATGTCTTAGATAAACAAATGCAGCTAGAATTGCCAAATGAATGCCTCCCAAAAACTCAAACAGCTGCAAACTATGATCACTTTATCTTTCTGTTTCATTACCAAGGAAAGCAATATATCAAGCAAATGAAATGCACCAGTAGCGTCACCCAAATTTCCCACTTACATTACCATTCACTCCTTACCTCTTAGCCCATAATTTAAGACATCATAACAATGCTTGAAAATACTGAAATGCATTTTAAAAGTATATCAAATTTTAGCTTTTAATGGAAACTGGAATTCATTATCTAAAAGAATTAAGGGACATTGCAAATCTACTGATGGGCATTATGCCCATAGATTTTGCAGAAGAGTGTCTAGCAATATGTTGAACTTCAACATGTCACTGGAATCTTAGACAACTATAGTTTAATAATCCATGCTCCAAAGAAAATATGTATTTCTGAACAACAATTTCAAATCCTCAAAGCACAAACATCTAAAACTAGGACATGGACTTGTCCATCTTCTCATGCTTTTCCTATTTGAGCTTAACGTGAAGAAAAGAGCACCATTTCTTGCAAAGAAAGCAGAAAAGAATCCTAAGATTTATCCTTATCTCTTAAGCAGAAAAGTTATGAAGTATAACTATATATCAAGAACCTTAGGTAAAGATACAGTTATTTGGCACAAAAACATACGCAGACATTTTAGACAAACATATTCACGTATGTGTGTGTATGTGTACAAGAGAAACTGAAAGCAATAAATTCAACCCTAAGCAAATTAAATGTGCGTACCTCCACTTGTGGAACAATTTGAAGAATGCATCTATTGGCATGTAGTCCAGAAAGACACTTCACACTAAGTCCATCAAGGGCCCTCAAAAATATGGGATCCGGTATGTCAGAATTCTACATTTGTTGATTCCCATAAGTAGCAAAGTAGACAAACACATCATAGGACATAGTTTAGGGGACAATAGAGCTTCTTAATATTTGAAAGTGAAGGAATAAACGCAATCATCAATTGCAAGTAATTTATGGTCAAAGCATCTTTGAAATGAAAAATCACTACTTCTAGACTCACTTTAGGAACTGAAAGAACTTTAAGTTGCACATATGGAAGATCAACCGATATAGCATCACATGTGAAAGAGATCAGCAGAAGTTTTTCACCCTTTATATGGTTAATTTCTGATACTTCTTCTCTACCTTTAAGCATATTGTAGAGAACAATAAAGAAATCATCGTATATTTATAAATCCAATTTAATATCTAGTAAGACATAGATTTTACCATGAAAAGGTCCACTATATTGAGATAGATGTACTGCCATTGTGGCAAAGGAAGGGCCGACACATAATATATCAATGTCTAAATCTAGATTGTGAACTTGGAAAAAAAATATAAAAAATCTAGAAAAAGTATGCAATTACAACTGTTAAGTTTTTGTTCCAATACAATTTTAATAGAGTAATATCTATAGAAACTCAAGTTATAGATAGTTGATACTATGTTGTTCTCAAAGCAAATAGATTTGAAATATAAGTTTGAAAATGGTAAAGGCCTACACCAAGGCAGTACGATCTGTATGTCATTAATGCAGTAGAAGTAGCTACGATCTGTTCGTTCGGAAGACGACATTGCTAAGTGACCTTTTTGATTCACGCCGAGACAATCTGGGGAGGGAAAAAGACAAAAAAAGTCATGTTACTACTAAAAAATGACTTACCAAAGAACAACGGTAAAAAACACACGCAAGATAAAGGATGTACACACTGTAGATCTGAAGCCACATAGCAAAAGAAGTGATAACATAATCAAGTATTTATTCATCAATCAAAACATTCAAAAGCAAAAACTTTTCTTCTATGACATTAAGTTCCAAATCTATATCATAATAAAAAGGTCAAATAAGGATGACTCGGAAGAAAGATAATAATCATACTAGTATACATAATACAACAAAATAGCTTCCTGCCATAGGTAAAAACAGAAAATGCAAATCCTAATCAACATGCACAATACATCTCTTTAAGAACCATAATTGTGTTAAATTGCTAAAATTATATATACTAACATCCTGGCCATATGCCCAAAGAGAGAGAGAAGCTGCTTGGTGAATCACAATGAAGCTACAGAAAACCAAGGTCCAAAGTCCATGCCCCAATTTCTAGTTGTCGGAGATTTTAAAACTTCTTTTACAACATCAAAACATATAACTTTTGAGATAGCATTTAGGAAAAAGAAAATATAAAGTAATCCCATGAACAGAAAAGGTTAGCTTTAAAAGTTTTCTGCAAAACTCATAAAAAGGTTTATGGAATAACGAAATTTCCAACTGCCAACCAGGACAAAGAAATAATCTTAAAGTTGTTTGCAAAGAGCTGCTTTTCTTAGCAAAATTTAGGCAAACAAGCATTATCTCGGCCCATTGATCATGCATTCAAATTTCCAAACATCAGCAGCACATCTCCATTGCCAATATCATTTCGATTTTGCATCCCTCCGAATAGTTGTACTCCCAACACTCGAAATTGGATGATCGACCCTATGAAGCAGTGGAAAAACAATAAACTTCGCAATGCTAAAGCATTACAAAAGGAAGATTGACCAGCATATGGAGCCAACGTCTGACGCATTAAAATACGATTAAGAGGCACAAGGACAAGGATGAAAATAGAGATAATATACGAAACCGACACAACTAAAACATTAACATGGAAAGAAAAAACTAACTATTTAATTAAGTAAACAACAAGACCTCATTAAGCTTCTGTATGACATTCTCTCTCTTCTCTTGGTTTTCTGGAGATCGAACGAGTCCTTCACTATGCAGAAACTGCAGAAAGTGAAAAAAATAAATTAAAAAATATAAAATTCATCTACACAGAAATTGATAAAACAAACGAATAAATGGAAGTTGATTTTGAAACCTGATGAAGAGATTGTGAATGTAGGTCGCAATCATCCATTCGGATCAAGATTTGTGACTGAATATGGATGTAAATGAACAATGATAGGGCTACTTAGGGTTTGTAATGTTCGAAATTCAAGTTTCTCTTGGTAGAAATATTAGGAAACGAAGGGAAATTTGGCTACTAAAAACTTAAGCTCAAGGATGAAATGAGATAGAATAAGGAATCCCGTTTATTTAATTTGGTGGGAGAGAATCAAAAAGGAAGTTAATGCGAAGTTATTATTAAATTTTTTTGTGGGAAAAAATAAAACACATGTTCGTAACATTTTTACTAAATTCGAATGCAAATTTATTATATTAGTTAATCAATGATGATGCTGTTAAATTATAACAGTTTTACTTTCAATTTTTTTAAGTTGATCAAGATAAACAACTTGAATTCAATATTTGATAATTCATAACTTTAAATATAAATTAGATGTATTCTTTAATAATTTTAAATTTCATGTATTAGGCAAAGAACAACGTATAAAGATTGATGTTGATTTTAACTTTATTCCTTATTTGTTATTCTAGTAAATTCACATCTTGTTGTTTCCTGTTATGCATTTGTTATTTTATTGGAGTCTTGATAACATGTACGTGAAAAAAAAAAATTTCCCAAGTCGTACTTAAACTCTCATAGGATGCTCGATAACACTTCGCACTCTTCAAATTCCCATGCTAATCTTGAAATTCAAGGCAAATAAGGTTCCACTAATGGGAGGCATTTAAGTCATTATATTGGGTTTTTTTATTTATGATTTGTAATTTAAGGGTTTTTTGAATCACATACATGTAATTTAGGATTTAATATTATATCATGAAAAAGAAGGCTTGTTATGCATTTAAAAAAAATGATAGCAAAAATATTGAAATATGAGTCATATTCTTATAATTTTCTTTCTTTTTATGATAATTTTTTGCTAAAGTAAGATAGAACATAATTTTCTTTTTACACCACTAAGCAAATTAAAAACTTAAAAATATTTTTTCCGCATCCCAATTTCAGTGTCTCCTATTCATGACAAGTAAAAGTCATGTTTTTCATTTACTCTTTTATTGCCATATTCACTCCGATATTTTCCCTCTTATTTCTCTCGAAAATTGTAAAATATTGACAATTTCAATTTTTCAGATGATAAAAAATTATTGATTGCGGTTGTCAGTTGAGGAGTGACTCATGCAGACTGATAGCAATAAATTAACTAGCATTTTTTAGTATTTGCGGCGCTAAAGATACTTTCGTCTTGGTTCCGCATTTTCGTCTTTTCAATGCTTTCAACAAGATTTTAAATGGGATTTTTTTTTTCGGCAGAATAAATAGGACTTTAAAGTAGGTAGTAACTAAACAGTCCATTTAAGATAATATAATATTATATTTTAAACTCCAATTTAACTTAAAAAGCAACCCAGTTTAACATTCAAAATCAATTCAAGTAAACTCATTTAAATCTAATAAGTTCAAACTTAATTTAATTAGACTTATTTAAAGTTGATTTATTAAAAAAATTCTTTTTCCTTATAGTACAAATAAAATTAATATCTAAACTAGATTAAAACTCGATTAATATTTATTACGCAACTCAATCTCCATTAAGTTCACAAGCTAATCAAGATAAAATATTGCAAAGGTAAAGCTTGAATCAATTAGATATTTAAGCAATTTGAGCTCGACTTATTTATTTTTAAATTGAATTTAAGTAAATCATAAATAATTTTTCTTGTTCACAACCAAATTAATAAGAACATCACCAACAAAACTCCTTAGCATGGTACAAGTACCTAGAATAAAAAACCTCATATGAATAACCTTCTTTATTGAAGTTAAATCCTTTTCCTTTCTAGGATCCTTATTTGAGGACCCCAAAAAGACATTATTGTTTTTGAAGTGTTAATTTTTTTAAAAGTTTATCTTGTGGGTCCAATACTGTAAATAGTATAAATAAATATTAAAGATTTTTATTTAAGAATTTTATAATTAAAATGGAGAGATTCTTAAAGTAAGTTTTTTTTTTTTTGGTCGTGCCAACACCTTATAAAACCTGGGATCTGCTCTTCATAGACAAACTTGGGATTTGCTATGATTCAACCTCAAACCCATTTGAATGTAGCGAATAAAAAAAAAAAAAGATTCTTAAACTATTAATGTGGCATTTATGTCATATTTGCTATGTAAGAATGATTTCAGATTTCATTCTCTTTTTCTATGTTTACAAGTATAATTTGAAAAGATAAATCATGATTTCATGGAATCCTCGATTCTACTTTTAAGGGAAAATTCAATTCCATTTTTTAGAGGAAGGAATCGCAATTCCTATACCTCCACTTTTTTTAATTATAGTAATTTAAAATTACTTATTTAACTTTCAAATAAATTAACATATATCTTAATTAAATATATTTTTTTCAATTAATATTATTTACACATAATGTTATTCCATTTCATTTCATTCAATAGGCATTTTCAAATAAAGGAAATGATTTATCATTCTAATCTTCATGCCATTCTTATCTATTTCTATTTCATTCCATTTTAAACTATTACTTCATACAAAACATAACACTAGAAATGAGATGCATCAATAAGATAAAGGTTGGCAAATTCTATGAAATAGCACAAAATTGACTTTTTTCATTCCCAAATAATGTGTGGTCTATATATTTCTTAATTACATGTGATTGACTATTGCGCCTAGGGGATTTCGAAAATTTATTCAGGTTTTATTTTTTTCCTTTCCTACGTAACAGTATATAATTTGAAAGGATACTTTTTAAAAATAGGAAAGCATAATCCTTTTCAACATATAATGTAGTCTTTATTTAACTAATACCCCTTAACTTTTCTACTATCTTTCCTTCCCTTGCCACATTTGCAACTTTATTTATTATATTTTCTGTGTCCCTTTTCTTTTATATTTTGTTTACATACGATTGTTATTTGTCTTTTATAATTTTCAACAATTCAAAACACAAATTTATTTTTTCCTTTTAATTTAAATTTTCATAAAATTGTAGTAAATATTTTATGAATTTATATGGATATTAACTAGTTATTGATAAGCTTGTAGTTTTCTTAGAATATATGCCCTTTACTTTTGCTTTCTTTTTCTATCATATTTTTATAGGACTATCTATCCACGTATGTGATTTATCTATTATTATAGTCAACAGTGGTAGGCTAAGATACATTTACATACATACTAAAGTGTTCCTTATATAGCGTACATTGAAATTTTAGTTGATATGTCTATATTTCAGATCTTATCATCTCCAAATCTTAGGTTGTAAGTTTCTTGATAAAAATTTATAAATTGATGTAACTTGAACAAATGGAAATAAGAATCATTGTCGGTGCTTGGAAAAAAAATCACTAAATGCTTACTCTCCCTTTACTTTTTGGAATAGTTTAAATGAGGAAAAAAAAAAAAAAAGATTATGTCTTAAAAATGACTATTACTAAAAATAAACTAAAATATTTTTGTTTTAAGTAATTTTTTATTACTAGAAGCACATAGTGGAGCATTTACTTTATCTCATTAATTGCAGTATTCAATTAAAATATGACCAAAAAAATTAATACGCTCCTATTTAGTCTTTCTGAAAATAATCAAAAGTCATTTACTTTTTCCTATTAGTTGAGGGCATATGTTGTATATTACTTGAGATTTTTATTCCCTCTTAGAAGGCAATACACAATTATATCTTAAAAAAACTATTCTATATAGAGAGAGTATAAAAAAGTTATCAAGAACAAAAGTTTTCGAATTAATTTTTGAGTAAACATGATAATAAGATGTATTTCTAAGAAATAATTGTCTTATTTAGTAAATGGCCTATTAATGTGTCTTTGATAGCTTAAAAAAGAAAATGGCATAAGG